>CM070038.1:7843192-7865590 GCA_036250615.1 Ptychadena robeensis | reverse complement strand
TCAAAGCAGATCACTGCTTCCTGTGACGTTCTGCCTATTTCTGCCGAAAATGAACCAGGAAGTGAGAAGAGCTGTGGGATAAACTTATTAAAATGGTCATTACAGGTAAGGTTTTTTTTCACTGCATTTCTCCCTATTATTGGCACTTTTAGTGCCATTCATGAAAACATAGATTTCTGGTGGTAGGTCCGCTTTTAGTTGATAACTTCAATACTGATTGCTTCTTTTTGCGCGTGTTTCATGCCTTTTTATGTGTATGTTGTATAGATGTGCCTGTCTGTGAGTGTTATATATATGTATGTGTCTGTTAGGTGGTGTGGGGCAGAAATACAGACTTGTGGATTTGTCTGCACTGCCCTCAAGATATCATCTGTGTTGGCCAACAACAAATCTCGACATTCCCTACTGTCATAAAGGATGTTTTCTGTCCTCCCAACCACCTGAGTTGGAGAATCACTGCATTCCATACTATCCTCACATCCTAATGGTTGGTTTAAAGTTCAAATGGTTGCTCTGGTTACTACTACACTTATGTGTAGATTATAGTATAATAGTGTGTTGTTCCCTCGTGTTCCTGGGTATCTGCTTCCTATTATCGTCAGAAAAAAAAATTTACTTGGTGAAATCTAGAATGTGGTGTCACCCCGCCCATCTTGTAACATATGGCCACGGGCAGTTCCGGCCCAAGAGAATTTGGGATCACTTCTGATGTCTGTCTCTCCTAAACCCCTTGAGCCAAACAGTCAGCCAGATCTGATTCCAGTGACGCTGGAAGGGTGGAGCATCACCAGATTCAGATCTGGATTGGTGGAGAGAGCGAGACACTCTAGGCATGTCGGTGCTGGAGTGAGGAAAAGGGAAAGGTAAGTATGAGATTCTTCTGTACAGGGATCGCTTTGCCGGATTAAAACTCCATGTAGGTTAGTAAATTTATTTGATTGTTGTTATTTTTCAAAGTTCAAAACTGCTTTAACTGATGTACTCTCAAAACAATAAATGACACACTATTGTCTAAAATGCTGGATAATGTCAATGCCAGGAGATTAGTAATGTCAGCATGTCACTGCAAATATTTGCCTTCCTGTCATTAACCTCCTGGTGGTTTCCCAAAGTCCAGCTCGGGCTGAAAAAACTTGCCAGAAGTGGTCAGCCTGTGCTGGACTCGGGGTAGCCACGCAGAAAACAGACTGTTGTCCCCAATGCGGGGTGATGTCAGTGCATGTGGCTATTAAAGGAGAGTGGCAGAAAAAAAGTTCCAATTTTGGTACAGAAACTGTCCATGTAATGCCTCCCTGTAGATAAATTATCCTAGTACCTCAGTTTAAAATACACATTAAGAGGACAAATCCTCCTAAATACAATCTTTTGGAAGTAAAGGTCCCCACACACGTAACGAGTGTGGACCAACAGATGAGCTGTGGAGAGCAGCGTGATGATGTCATCACGCTGCTCTCCATCGCTCACAGCATCGGTGGGCACCCTTTGTGTGCCGGTTGTTAGTTTGAACGGGTATGCCAGTCCCCATTGAACGGCATCGGCCAGAAATTTACAGACATGTCCATCCTCTGCCGGACTGAGCTTTGGGGAGACAGGGATCTGTCGCCCCGTGTGGGCACCCGCGAGCGCGCACCCACATCGGTCGGCAGCACAATCGGCTGTGTGGGGACCCTTATTGTGCAGGCCTTATTAAGCTTAACACTGTATCTTTAACAACTGTGCTGCAAAAAGTCTAGGAAGAGACAATGATCTATAAATGGTGGGGGTTGGTGGCTGTTTATAATGTTGTTATAGCTTATTGTATAAAGGGACTAGGGTAATTAAAAAAAAAATGATGTTAAGCTTGAAGAGAGGCACTTTTATTACTTTTAGGTAGCATAAAGTGGAGCATGTGGGCACAGATATTCAAATCTGCATTGAAAGTTAAGCAAATCTAATATTTCAGTCGAACATGAACAGATCCTACAGCTAAATTCATATAACACTAATGCCTGCCATACACACCCCGACGGGTGCAGGCAGACCAGCTCCGATATGCACCAGAATGCAAACGTGATGATGTCATTATGGGGCCCCTTCAGTCGGCCGGCACCCTTTGTGTGCCGGCCATTAGCTTCAATGAAGACGCCAATCTTCATTGAAGCTAATGCCATCGGCTTCCATCGGCCAGAGATTATCGGACATGTCCGTTCTCTGGCCGGCCGAGCTGTGGGGCAACAGGAATCTGGGACCGATAAGCGGTCGATTTTTCCGCTGACCAACGGCAGAAGCGTGCAAGGCCGTCGGTCAGGTGAAAAATCGACCGCTTATCGGCATGTGTATGCCAGGCATAAGAGACATGACTGAAGACTGCGGTTGTTTGTATATATATAAGTGATGAGCAGCATTGGCAATATTTGTATTCACAAAATATCAAAAAAATGTGCCTGATATTCACAATAAATTTGAGAATTCATCATCTCCAGTCATTATTACCTTTATTGCCCAAATCGGCACTTGTACGTGCGCATATTGTGAACACAATGCACGGTAGTTCCGGGTACTGATCTAAAAAATCTGGAATATTCGCGATTAGGAATATATAGCACTGTTTTTCAAGATCTTCGCAAATTTTTGAAGAGCCGATATTCGCAATAAAACATTTGCAATTCGAATTTTCACAATTATATGGATAATAGTGCATACAAACAACCACAACGCTATTAGACTGTAAAGCTAGCCATACACGTGTCGGATTCCATGTCCAATCGATTCATCATCCGATCGATTCCGGCGATTCTGCCGGGAATCGCAGGTGTGATCAATCGGCCAGTTAAGAGTATCCATCGCAGCATACCACCTTGTCCGAGCGGATTCCGGCACGATTCCGTGTGCGATTCCACCTCCAATTCCACCTCACAAATGGCAACTCCCCCTGATCCGGGCAGAATCGGATGAGAAAGACCAACATGTTGGTTCTCCGTCGGATCCGATTCTGAGCCCCTGAACGATCGGACCTGATCGATCGGACAAGGTGGGCTGCATGCGATTCCGGCACGATCGTTTCGCGTGCACGCGCCCGGAATCGATCGTGCCGGAATCCGGTGCGAATCCGACACGTGTATGGGGGCCTTAAGCCCAACCGGGCAGGGTCCTCCCCTCCTACTGTGTCATAACCTGTACCTGTGTGTTATACTGTGTTGTATCTCCACTCTAATGTATTGTACTGCTCTGCGTAATATGTTGGCGCTATATAAATAAATGATAATAATAATAATAACCACAGACTCAATAAAAATGTCAGATACATCTATGACAACTGATTTTATGGAGGTTCTGACTGAAATAAATGAGAGCACAGCATTATTGTGATGGAATGAACCGTACTTGGGGATGGAAAGGTAAATCCCAGCGGAATAATATCTGAAAATACTGTGAGACCTTCTATTCATTAAGGGGTCATTATACTTTCTGGCGAGCTCTTCATCTACAAGGTTGGTGAAGGATCACAGATGGTGATAAAGTGGAAGATTTGCTGATTTATTATGTTTTAAATTACAAGGAACAAAGCAAGGGATTTTTTTTGGTATGATTATTTTATATCTGTTGGACATTTATTCGCCAATAGTTACTTGTAGACATTTTATTTCTACACTGTTGAAAACATATGGGATTAAAGTTTTATTGATAAAGGACATATTCATATGTTTTAAGGGTATTTTTTAGGAGGAAACCTGGCTAGTGATGAGTAGTAATGGCCGAACTGTCCGCAACATAACATGTTCGCTTCTCTTCTCCTGGCGAACAGTAGAAGTGTTCGACCCGCCATGGTAACCGGCGGGAAGAAGGTGATGGTCGGATCGTGGAATTGATGGAAGAATTCTTTCACCAGAGACCTGGTAGAAAACCTGATCTCTAGTGAAAGAAAAATGGCCTAAACAGGAAGTTACGTCACGTCTGGACATTCCAGGTACCGGAAGCGACGTCATTGGCTTTTTTTTAAAGCCTTCTGACGTACTGTAGCTTTATCTTTTCTGCTTTTCAAGTCAAGAATTTTTTGACGAGTGACATCATGTCCGGATAAAGAAACCGGGAACTGTGCGTTCCAGGTACCGGAAGTGACATCAACTTCCGTTTTTTTCTATTCAAATTCCCTGCGAACAGGCAAACATCGGACTGTTTTAAAAGTGGCTTAAACCGGACGGACCTGGCCGAAGTTCGGCCATCACTAATGATGAGCAGCACAGGCAATATTCGTATTCGTGAAATATTGAATTTGTGATCTCCAGTAATTATTACCTTCATTGCGCAAAAGATCTGCAGATATTCGCATATTTTCGTGATCAACACTATCACATGAAAATGAATAATTTATTACCTCCCTTGCGCAATCAGCACTTGTACATGTGCATATTGTGAGGGCAATGTATGGTATTTCTAGGTAATGATGTAAAAAATCTTGAATATTCACGATTGCAAAGGTATAGCACTATATTCGAGACTACTTCTACTTCTTTAGGACTCCTGCCCATGTTTATTGGAGCAACAAATGCTCAAACAAAAGAAGATACCATCGCAGGGGTCATCAACGGCAACATAAAATGTTCATAATAATAGCCTCCTGGCTAAACAAACAAAGCAAAGCTGGCTCTTTCTGATCCAAGAGACTGTCTCTCACACACCAGCCCCTGACACTGAGCACCAGGTGCTCTAATGGGATCGTGAGCCTCTGGAAATACTGGACTAGCAGTGTTCTCCCCAAAGCAGATTGGCCGGGCGGCCCGCCCGGGAGATTTTGGTCCCCGCCCGGCACACAAGTCCTCCGCGGCGAGCAGCCTGACAGGCGGCGCCTCCCGTTCTTCAGGAGCGCGCCACAGCCACTGAAAGACTCCGGCCCGCGGCACACTACCGGATCCGCGGGCCGGAGTCTTTCAGTGGCTGCGGCGCGCTCCTGAAGAATGGGGAGGCGCCGCCTGTCAGAGGACTTGTGTGCTGCTGCTGGCCGGCAGCCTATGAGAGAGGCCGCCGGACCGGTGCAGGCGGCGCGATGACGTCATCGCGTCATGACGTCATCGCGCTGCCCGGCTGAAAAAAAAATCTGGGGAGAACACTGACTAGGAATTGGGAATCTGCCCACCCTGCTCTTGCAGATTCCCAGTTAAACCAGCCCCAGAACAGAATCAAGAAAACAGCAAAGGAACATAGGAGTTCCTCGCAAATAATAACAGTGCTGGTTCTACCTCAGAATGGGAATCTGAGATATCGTGGTCCAATATATATATATTGCTATGTAGTGACGGGTCCTCCCTGATAGAATACATAGTGATTGGAAGTGCATTCTCAATATTAGACATGCTATCCCACAAACACCCACCCTCACCCCCAATTTTGGGAAAGACATCTTATAGTGTGAAAAATACCATATGACATATCACATAATTGACATCTCTACTCAGAAGTTGGTGATCAGTAAAGCAAATCCCACTCCTTCCTACATAGATGACAACTTTGTATTTCTCTTTATCTGTAGTTTTGTTTTAGCATCATTAAAATGAAGCAATGCCGCACTATGTTTAATCTTGATAACTTCTTGCTTTACAAGTAGGAACCTGTGTTAGCAAACCTCGTGTTCATGTACATGGTACATGGCATCATAAAATAATAAGCTGTAGAATTGTTAATTGCAACCAATCAATCTCCTATCCTTGTGAAGTGTGAAAAGCTAATTTGCACTCGAGTCCCTGACACGCCGCAGGAATATATGTCTGTGCTCACTTCCTGCGCTACAGTCTGGTCAGTGACGAATTATAAGATATTTCAAATGAATTAAAGACACTGACTTATTTCTTGGTTCTCTATGACATGCTGTGAAGGGAGAAGACTTAGGCTCTGTCTGATTTTTTTTTTTCTTTGTGTCTTCGTTCCATGGTTTTTCAATTTTCCAAGGTCTGGAACAAAAAAATTCTGTTACATTACCCATTCATCTAATAAAATGCATTGAGGAATCATTCTAGTTCAGAATGCACTCCCAAGGAAAGTCAATGGGGACTGCATCTTTAAGGGGTTGTAACCGCTTGGGTGAACAGGGAGTCATGGACATGTTACCATGTCTATGATGACCCACTGCATTCTAAATGCTAAGAGCGCGTTTCCAATGCACTTCCATTGAAAGTCAATGGGTGCGCCCAGACTTGCGTTGCACCCTTAAACGGTTGTGTCCACTGTGGTGCACAGGGCGTCATGGCCTCACCAGACAAACTCTGAGAGAACTTGGTTAACCTATTCATGGTAGTTACACGCAATTCAGAATTGATTCCAGAAGTAGCCTTTGCGTGTCATTGGTGACACCGATGAGGCGGGGGGGGGAGGCTATGCCATAGATCTCCAGGGGAGGGCGTCGGTTTCCCAGCACACATCGCCAGCGTCATTGATGATGCCATAGATGTGTACAGGGGAGGAGGGAGGGCATGGGAACACAAGCAGAGTGCAAAGTTTTTAACGGCACGGTATGGGCTGACTGCTTAGGTGCTCAAATAGAAAATATTAAGGAAATCAGATGTTCAATGGACATGCCGTGCATCATTGATGGCATTAATGTGGGGCCATGTGTTGTGCCTGCCAAATGCAGAGATTTCACAAGCCAGTTGTGAGGACCCCAGCTGTACAGGTCACTGCCTGCTGGTAGCACTGTGCTTGCCCTTCCATAGGTTGCTCCCAAAGCCACCAGCAGTGTGGAGCACACCTGCCTCATTAGCCATAGGGCTATATAGGTGTGCTTCATTCAGACACGTTTGCTGAGCATTTGATTCAATTTCATTTCCTGTTTCCATACCTATCCCTGTCTGAACCTGGACCCTGGACTGACTCCTCTTTTTATTTAATTGTCCCTGTCTGAGCCTGAACCCTGAACACACCTGAACCCTGGACACATCTGAACCTTAGACACATCTGAACCCTGGACATGCCTGAACCCTGGACACATCTGAACCCTGGACATGCCTAAACCCTGGACACACCTGAACCCTGGACACACCTGAACCCTAGACACACCTGAACCCTGAACCTTTTGCACCTGTTTTTGTTGTGTGAGTCTACATTAAATTTTTGACACCACCATACCTGTGTCTGGATGTCAGTGTGTGTTGCCTGTCTGGTCTCCCCCTCTGCCCCTGATACTCACACCAGTTTCACAAATGTGAGCAAGATGAGCCAGTATTTTTGGTCCCAAAGACTATCATGGGGTGCGTTTCGGGTGGGTTCTTGAGTCCACCAACATTTTTGGTGCACCTGCGATGTTCATGCGTCCCGGAAACTAATGGGGAGCCTGGCAAAAATGCTACCACTACCATTGTGCCAAAACGAAGTGGAGTTCTAGCCTTACATTGGCCATCATTTTAAAAACTCCCTCACAAATAACTGAGATAAATAAGAATTTGAATCTTCCCAGACAGACAGATGGACATCAGACTTGTTCAAAAGTCTGATCCGCCTGTTCGCGGGCGACCTGGCTGAAGTTCAGCCATCACTAGTTACATATATGGAAAATGTATATCTACTTATCAGAGTTTTCCTTAGTTTGTGTCTCATTTCTTATTATGTTACTAAATTGTAAAAGAAAGAACACAGCACTCCCTGATTGCACCCGTCAGCAAGGATAATATTGTCCCTGAATGATACCAGTAGAAAAACAGGTGAATAGCCGCAGAATGCCGCTATTACTTCAGGTCCACTTTTCTGCACAATTTACACTTGTAATCTCTAGGCAATCTGCTTTACAATACCTCTGGGGACCGGAATAAAATGTCCTACGTCTGCACTCTATGCCTGATGTGTTCCAGGTCAGCAAACAGGAATGAGTACAAACAAGGACTATAGCGGCACTCATGGAGTCAACGTAAAGCCACCTGACTGCATTTTTACATAGGCAAAAAAAAAAAAATGGATAGTGTATTTACGGTTTACACCAAATGTACATGTCGGTCACTTTGTGATTAAAGATTTAATAGTAAGGGCCCGCATACACCTTTAGATTTCTCTGTCATATTTCCTTTAGATCTCCTTTTGTTTTACCAAAACCATGTAATATGAGAGACTTTCTAAACCATCAAGTCTACCTGTGTTCAATCGCAGAGGACCCGGCACTACATAGTTGTTGGTAGATCTAAAGGAAATC
This sequence comes from Ptychadena robeensis, assembly GCA_036250615.1. Taxonomy (NCBI): domain Eukaryota; kingdom Metazoa; phylum Chordata; class Amphibia; order Anura; family Ptychadenidae; genus Ptychadena; species Ptychadena robeensis. Next base: position 7,857,441 of record CM070038.1, on the reverse strand, counting down.
TGACAGTGAGACAGGGTTGTATGGACAGCTTTAAGCCCCCCATACACCTTACAATCTTTCCATACAATTTCTGTACAATCAACTTTTGTTCTACCCAAACCATGTAATACGAGGAGCTTTTTAAACCTCCCAATCACTATGTATTCTATAAGGGAGGACCCAGCACTACATAGCAGTGATATATCAATCACTATGCATTCTATCCAGTGCAGAGTCACCCGAAAACTACCATAGCAGTTATATATAAACCCTGTCCAATCACGATGTTATTCTATCCGGAGGGACCCTGCACTCATAGCAGTGATACTATACCTTCCCATCACTATGTAATTTCTATCATGGAGGACCCAGCACATACATAGCAAGTGATATATACCTTCCAATCAACTATGTAATCTATCCGGGGGACCCGGTACTTACATAGCAGTGATTTATACCTTCACCCAATCACTACTATGTATTTCTATCATGAAGGACGCACTACATAGACAGTGATATTATACCTTCCAATCACTAATGATACTTCCTAAGTTAGTGAGGCCCCCTTACATAGCATTGGATATATACCTTCCAACCATATGTCTATTTATCAGGGAGGACCCCGCACTACACTAGCAGTGATTATACCTTCCATCACTAAGGGTATGTATTCACAGGGAGGACTACCCCGCACTACAACGCAGTGATATTACCTTACAATCACTATGTATTCTATCATGGAGGACCCGGCACTCCATAGCAGTGATCGACATACCTACCTTCCAATCATTCTGTATTCCATCATTGAGGACCCGGCAACTACATAGCAGTGATATCATACCTTCCAATCAACTCTGTATTCTATTAGGGAGGCCACTATACTACAAAGGTGTTGGTAGATCTAATGGAAATTGTATGGTAAGATTGTAAAGCCCCCCATACACCACATACAATTACCATGCAATTTCTGTACAATCAACTTTTCTTCTACCAAAACCATGTAATATGAGGACCTTTCTACACCTTCTAATCACTATGTATTCTATCAGGGAGGTCACTATATTACATAGTTGTTGGTAGATCTGATTGAAATTGTATGGAGGAATCTAAAGGTGTATGGGAGGATAAGAAAGGTAAAGCTATCATGAAAAAAGAAGCTCCTTCTATTGCTTTCTGGAGGTAAAAAGTAGACTCTTGGGAACAAAAATAGAACGACAGAAATCTTAGCCCCAGGATCCACTATACACTGATACCCTCGCAAGCCTCGGTCATATTACTATGGGCTGTGACGACATTAACCTGACGGAGGTGGGGACCGACGGATCAGGAGCTCTGACGGCTGTGAAGACAGCCCTGTCAAAGCTCTATTGCCATCAGTGGGCGGCTCGTGCACTCCCCTGTGTTGATAGTGGAGCCTAGGGCTAAGCCGTGATTTTAGCCGGCAACATTTTTTTCTTTCTAATAGCAAATGTACTGGAGGACTCTGCAAATGTTATTATGAATGTATAATGTAATGTATTGAAAATATATATAAGAACTCTCGTAAGGACGAGGTGGTTAAAACATTCTGATCTTCAAAATTTTTATAAAAATTACGACTTTTTATCAGAATTTCTATAGGCCAGAATTCTACTGAATGATTCTGAAATATAAAAACCTGATCCCTGTCCTCCACCCTATAGAATGTGTATAGAGGTCTCGAGGATTGCAAAGCCTCTGAATATGGTATCATCACCAACATTGCAGGAGATGTAGAGAAGGGTTGTGGGAACATTTGAAAAAAAAATTCTCTAGCACATGTATTTCTTGCATAAATTAAGTTCAAAGTTAAAGTCGAAATTGTGATTTTCAAAATTTGGACTTGATTTTGAACTTCATTTATGCAAAAACTATTTTCGTTAAACCCATACTTTTTTTTTACATATTTTGTAGTATACCCCCAACCCTTCTCTAGGGTGCTCCAATACTTTGCATGAAGACTCATGTAAAGTAATGGAGATTGAACAGGGTTTTCCAACATGTTGGAACCCCGTTCAATTGAGTTTCTTCGAGCGGGATCAATAGGAAGGGGTAGATTTGTAAACAGATTTGAGTACAATCAAGCCCCATGAGCGCGCACGTTGATTGATTGTACTCAAATCTTTTTACAGATCTACCCGTGTGTGCCTAGCTTATGTCACATTGGACACAAATTTACTTGATTAACAAAATCTTTCAGAAATAATCTATCTTAAAGTGTAACACATGGTAAAATATATGAGAACTATTGCTTACACTGAAATAAACCAACTACCTATTTCTTCCTGGCAGCATGATGCGCACCGAGCCTCATAAATATCACATGAATATGAGATCTCGCTGCACATTTACACTTTAGATACAAAATGTTAAGTCAGAGGAAATAAATGCCCATTTCCTAGATAATTATATTAGAAACCGCAATTAATTATTGTGCTCTTTGTGTGCTCTGACAGTTTTTCCTTCCTACACGCCTCTCTTTGTATGTCGTTATTTCCATACTATGGTAAGCACACAGCAGACCGATTACAGGACACCAAGCTGGGATAATGCCAGCCTCTCTCCCACCACCTCAGTCAAGATATTCATTTCGTAGACAGAGATTAACATTTATAAGAAGCTTTTTTTTTTATATAAATAGAAGAAATTATATATTCCTCCTGTGCCTTAATTATTCATTAAAAGGGTAAAACGGCTCGTGTCATTGATATCGCACGTAATGACAGCTTCAAGAAAAACATTACACCAGTTAGATTGTTAGTGTAGATTACAATTCCGATGGTTAGACCTGTAATTGTGACACTGCGAGTTAATGACATTGATAAGCTAGCCATACACAATCGGATTCCATGGCCGATCGATCACCCATCCGATCGATTCCGGCGATCACAGCGGGAATCGGATGTCCGATCGATCGACCAATTAAGTGTGTCCGATCGCTACATACCACCTTGTCCCACGGATTCCTGGACGATTCCGTTTCCGATCGCTTACTCCACATATGGCAACTTCCCCTGATGTGTGCTGAATCGGATCAGAAAGACCAACATGTTGGTTCTCTGTCGGATCCGATTCTGGGCCCCCGAGCGATCGGACGTGATCGGACGGACAAGGTGGGCTTCACGCGATTCCGGGACGATCGTTTCGCGTGCACGCGCCCGGAATCGATCGTCCCGGAATCCGCTGGGAAACGGACCCGTGTATGGGGGCCTTAAGATCATATTTTCAAGAAACATATTTTTGGTCTATAAGATTGGGGAGGGAATTTGTGTGCGTCTTATAGATCGAAAGGACTACAGTCTATTTAGCAACTGGTGTTCACGCTTTCGCAATCCTTGCACCGGTGGGCCTAGCATTGAGCCTAGCCAGTGGAGGAAGAGGCGGAAGTGGAGAACATGTCAGAGGAAAGATCTTCCTGTGGAAGTTTCTTCCCTCTGTTTTTTGTATCTTGGCTGGCCACATGGAGATACCAGGTGAGCTTGTGATTGAGGAGGCGGAGGCAGGGAAGCTGTCAGAAGGAAGATCTGCCAACAGGCGGTTCATTCCTCTGCCTTTTCTTCCTAGCCTCCTGGAACTCATGCTTGGCTGGTTGCATTGTTGGGACTTAAGGGAAGTGATTGCCGAGCAGCCAGAATAGCTCTGTTGGCTACTCAGTTGGCTGCTCCATCTGTAGCAGTCAAAGTGTTTGAGGAGGTGGAGGCAGGGAAGCTGTCAGAAGGAAGTTCTGCCATTCCTCTACCTTTGCTTCCCAGCATCCAGACACTCATGCTTGGCTGGTTGCATTGCTGGGGCTTAAGGGAAGTGCTTTCAGAGGAGCCAGCATATCTCTGTTGGCTGCTCCTTCTGTAGCAGTCAAAGCCAGCCCCTCAGGTATGACACACACAGCTGAGCTGTTATAGCAAAATACAGTAACTGGAGCAGGTATCAAATATACTTATGTAGGGGTTCTGACATGTTTAAGAAGTTACAGGTATATAATAGCATAGGACAATGCTGCTTCTATTATGGTGTCTATAGTCGTCAAATATCACCAATTTTGATGGACTTCTTGCTTAAAGCATTCAAGAGACTTCACCTTCTTCTGAAAGTACCCAGGACTAAGTTCAACAGAAGAAGTATGTGAGTATTACTCCAAACGTTATTCCATTAGATTAACCATAGATCGGTTATGTCAGCCAAACAAATTTATCACACAAACATTAACAAAGTTGCAATAAGTACAGTTTATTAATGGAACCTTAACAACAACAACAACAACAAGACATGTATGAATATTATATGATATTGGACAATGAAAATGGATGGGACACCTTGCCTCATGAAGGCAGCTCAATATCCCTAATGACCTTTATGACACAATACATTCAGTCAGCTATTCAAGCCCTCCGATATATTTTGTTGTGATATGACTAAAGCTGGCCATAGATGCTTCGATTTTGTGATACAATTCTGAAATTTAATAAAATTGTATGACACATTATTTTGGCACTTATCGGACATGTCTGTTTTTTTGGTCGATCTATTGGAAATCGAAGATGTTATTGGGGACCTTAAGTTCTGCCCTTTTCGATTGACCCATGCAGGCCTCATCCCACTTTCATCATTTCCGATCTGCATTTTTTGTGCAGCCGATCTTTAGTTACTGAAGTTGAGCTGGAATTGGAATTGTGAATATGTTTGACGAATATCGGCAATTCAAGAATTCACAAATTTTGAATATTGGAAATATAATGCACTGGCAAGCCTACGGCCATGCATTGCGATAATATTTACCACATATGACCATTCATCTTGATAAATGCCGCTTATCACTATTAGTTATGTCACCTATCGATAGCTGCTCAAAAGCCTATCCCGAATCTTTGGATCTATCTATGTACAGCTTTTGATCTAAGTCCCAATCGCATGTCACGAATGTTTCACAGATCGATCTCGGGGAAATCAAAGCATTTATGGCCAGCTCAACATATATGGCTAATAAAGATGGTCAACAAGATACCAAATATTCCATAATAGTATGCAAATTTTATGCAGACTACTGTAAGCACAAAAACTGCATGTGTATGCTGATGTTAAAGCAGAAATCTATGTTTACATGAATGGCACTAGAAGTGCCTATAATAGGAAGGAATGGAATAAAAAAAATGATTCTGTAAAGAGCAATTTAAGAAGATAATTCTGCAGCCCTCCCTCACTTCCAGGTCATGGTCTCTGCAAGGCAACACATCACGAGATTCCTTTGTTTTCTGGGTAATCCTGTAATTATATTGAGGAAAATTCTCATAGAAGATCAACAGGGGGTGCAATAGAGTGGGTGGCCACTGGGGGCGTTCAATGATCTTCTATGGGAAGTTTCCTCAATATAACTAAGTGAATCACATGATTACCCAGTAAAGCGCTTTTGTGACGTGTTGCCTTGCCTTGCAGAGACTAGAACCTGGAAGTGAGAGAGAGCTGCAGGATTATCTTCTTAAATTGCTCATTACTGGTAAGTTTTCTTTTATTGCCTTCCTCCCGATTATCCGCCCTTCTACTGCCATGCATGAAAACATAGATTTCCATTTTAACTTTGACATATCATTGACCATCAAATGGCACAATACTACTTAATATTAGAATTCTAATATTCTGTACATTTCTATATTATCAGCACATGCAGTAATACGTCGAATACAACTGTAGACACAATAAACTCATTATTTGTAATTAAGCAAGTATGCTGAAAAGGGTCATCACATCATTAATAGACAGCAATGTTACCATTCTACATGTCATACCAAAGCCAAGGACATGTATGTAAATATTAATGTGTGTGTATTTCCTCTACATGTGTGTCTCCTATTTATCCATGGTTAGATTGCTACTTTAAATTTGAGCCAAGCAACAAAGAAAGAAACAACGTAATAAAAACTCAACACCACACCATTTACAGCTACAAAGCAAAGGACACTACATTACATTGGAACTTTTTTGACATGGAAATGATATGACATTGTACTTCCTACTTTTTTACCACTGGTGCAAAAATATTAACAAACAAATACAATAAAAAGTGTTTTGTAAAGTTCTAGCTGGAGTGAAGAAGGGTTAAAAACTGTCAGAGTCTAATTATGTCTATCTAGCACTAGGGGAGATTTCCTTTGACTTGCTTTTGCCCCAAGACGGGATATGAAGAAAATCTCTCCAAAGAGGACATCAATACAATATACCCTTAAAGGTTAGAGCCTGATACCTTTTCATTGTTTGGTTTCTCTCAAGACAAAGGCTATGTATCTATAGAGCGTCAATAGCGCATTGGCGTGATGCGTCCATGCCACCCAACTTACGGATTGCCCATGGTTTATACACGAGTAAGGCTATGTTCCCACTTAGGCGATCTGACGTGGCGTGGACATAATTTTAATCACCCGCTGTGGTCGTGGCTGATCGCTTCTAGTGTTGTGCGGCATATGTTATATTCGAGTTCACAGAATTTCGCGAATACATTAAGGAACATTCAAAATGTGATTAGACTGTATTCTATTGCCTAACATCGCGTGTAGCTATTAGAGATGGTCAAATTTTTTTTCAAAAATTCGACCATTTCGCCGGTTTCGACTTAATTGCAAAGCCCCTGAGCATAGTATCATCACCAAACTTGCTGGAGATGTAGAGAAGGGTTGGGGGTATACTGCAAAAAAGAAAGTAAGTCTCTAACACAAATAAGTATGGCTCTAGCACATGTAGTTTTTTCACAAATTAAGTTCAAAGTCAAGTAAAAAATTCGAAAATCGGAATTTCGACTTTAACTTTGAACTTAATTCATGCAAAAACTACATGTGCTAGAGCCATACTTCTTTTTTTCAAATGTTCCTCCAACCCTTCTCTACACCTCCAGCAAGTTTGGTGATGATACAATTTTCAGGGGCTTTGCAATAAGCTCACAAAATTTGCAAGTTGAAAAATTCGACCATCTCTAGTAGCTATGCGCAATTATTCGCAAAGATTCAAGAATCCGCTTTACAGCTTCTCTTTCTCATTCTGTTATCACTAGTGTTGAGCTCGAATATTCGAATGTTGAATATTTTTCGCAATTCGAGAATTCGCCAATATCTCGAATATGTCAGAAGATATTCGCGATTTCGAATATTCGCGGTATGGCCATGTATTGCGGAAATTATATTCGCGTTGCGAAAATAAACATAGCATGTGACCATTCATTTTAAAGATTTTCGCGATGCGAATATTATTTTCGCAATATATAGTCATATCGCAAATATTCGAATTTCCGAGTATAGAATAGAATATTAGTAGAATTATTTGCGAAATATCCCGAATTCGAATATTGCCTATGCTGCTCATCACTAGTGATCACGAGTATCCACCATTGCGAATATCCGAGCGCACATTCGCCAAACATTGTGAATTCTTGAATGTTGGATATTCCATTTAGTTGAATGGGCTTGTCCCCTCTTCAACTAAAATTGCGCCCGATTGCATCAGCAATCACTCACGAATCGAGTCAACGCATAAATGGGAACATAGCCTTAGGCAGAAAAGATGCAACCAATGCTTGTTGGAACTTTTTTGTTCAATGGTGCCACAATGAAGACACAGGCCTCTGCATTTAAAACAAAGCAGCGGTAGATCCCATTAAAAGAATTTAGATGGTTTTTGTCTGCGTCTTTTTCTCCGAGGTAGATGCCCACTGATTGCGGGAAAATGTAGAAGCCTTTATCCTTACTGATTGGCTTTCTCATTCTCTACAATATCACTTTACCCCACCCCTTCACTTTCTCGCTGCGACCACCCGTACTGCACCATTGAAAAATGTAGGGAGGTTAATAAGCAATAATTTAGTGGTGTGGCTACTTTTGACCTGTGAATTACTTTATTTAAGGTTCCTATCTAAAGCCCCCCATACACCTTTAGATCAATCCATACAATTTCCTTTAGATCTACCAACAATTATGTAGTGCCGCGTCCTCTACATAGTGATTGGAAGTTATATATCACTGCTATGTAGTGCCGGGTCCTCCCTGATAGAATACATAGTGATTGGAAGGTATATATCACTGCTATATAGTGCCGGGTCCTCCCTGATAGAATACATAGTGATTGGAAGGTATATATCACTGCTATGTAGTGCCGGGTCCTCCCTGATAGAATACATGGTGATTGGAAGTTATATATCACTGCTATGTAGTGTCGGGTCCTCCCTGATAGAATACATAGTGATTGGAAGGTATATATCACTGCTATGTATTGCCTGGTCCTTCCTGATAGAATACATATTGATTGGAAGTTATATATCACTGCTATGTAGTGTCGGGTCCTCCCTGATAGAATACATAGTGATTGGAAGGTATATATCACTGCTATGTAGTGCCGGGTCCTCCCTGATAGAACACATAGTGATTGGAAGGTTTAGAAAGGTCCTCATATTACATGTTTTTGGTAGAAGAAAAGTTGATTGTATGAAAAGATTGTAAGGTTCATGGGGGGCTTATCAGAGTTGTTTATATTCTTTTCCATCTCTCGCTATTAAGAGTTAACCTTCTGGGCGTTATGGGCTTTTTGCACCATTTTTAATGGCACGAAAAGCCGTTTCCACCGCAATTGCGGCGGAGTACACTGTCTGCCACTCTCTGCCCAGCCCTCTACACACCGCCGGTGTCACATAGATAGGTGTGTGGGGAGAAGAGCGGCGCCCCTCCATTAACATGGAGGTCTATGGCGCCCCCCCGGAAAGGCTAAGTGTGTCAGCAGCTCTGTAGAAAAAGCTTTTTAACCCTTTCCCACTCCATGCAAAGCCAAAAAACAAAGTTTGTGGAGGAAACTGGTCTGAAAAATTTTCTGCATTTACCTTCACAAAACAGCTTATGAGGGCGTGTGTTGGATTTTGGTGGGTGTGAAGATTTCCCACTTTAGGGTTGTTGTGTTTGCGGTTTGCACAGTGTTAGGTAAATACACAGTTATGCGGTGTAAATAGTAGCGGATGCGTTGCAGCACCATGCGAACATTCTTCAAGGCGAGAGGCTGCATATCTATAAGCTCATTCACAACTAGACATACATTTATGGACGATATCATAAATACATTTTGCACGCACACACATCTTCGATTCAGCTCAACATATGTACTGACAGTAATTAGCAAAAACAGGCCGCAAAAAAAATCCACCCACGCAGACTCTCTCACACACGGGCACCTCGCGATTTGCTGTTGATTCGCTTATGCTGGCTTATGCTGGCACCGTGCGACAGCAGCGTCGTGGGCTGGTTGTTGGGGTCGGCTGAGCTATTAGATATCATGCTCTCCTTGTACTTGCTCATCAGAGACATCTTGGCGTTCTCACCTCCCGAAGACGCGGAATTCAGAGCGAAAACTGGAACAACAAGACGCGGGAGAGAATAAAGGAGAATTACTCGCGTGATTGGCACACCAAAAATCTGGCAGTCATTCAAGGACATTAAACATGACAAATAATATAGCCGTGCTACAATAGCGCGCATGCAGGTACATTCAATTGTATTTCAAGGGACTGTCAAGGTAACAGGTAGTCATTGGAGCAGCCTAAACCTGGCCATACACCTTTAGATCTCTCTGTCAGATATCCTTTAGATCTACCAACAATTATGTAGTATAGGATCCTCTGTGATTGAACACAGGTAGACTTGATTGTATAGAAAGTCCCTCATATTACATGGTTTTGGTAAAACAAAAGGAAATCTGACAGAGAAATCTAAAGGTGTATGGCCAGCTTAACAAGAACCCCTAATTGTTCATTCAGAGCCTACTAGTACAGATGGTCGAATTTTATTTAAAACATTCAACGATTTCGACAATTTCAAGTTAATTGCAAAACCCCTGAATATGGTATCATCACCAAACTTGATGGAGATGTAGAGAAGTGTTGGGGGTATACTACAAAAAAAGTATGACTCTAACACAAAAAGGTTTTGCACAAATTAAGTTCAAAGTCAAGTCAAAATTTCAAAAAACTGAATTTCGACTTTGATTATGAACTTAATTTATGCAAAAACAACATGTGCTAGAGCAAAACTTTTTTTTTTTTTCAAATGTCCCCACAACCCTTCTCTACATCATCAGCAATTTTGATGATTTTCAGAGGCTTTGCAAATGTAATATATTGTTTTTTTTGTTAACTAACTAAAAGAAATGTTAAACTTAAGATATATTGCTATATAATGTATTTTATCAAAAGCAGTATATATCAGGTATATAAGCCTGCAATAACAATAAACTAGCATTGTTTACACATGAGTTATCAGCAATCTACTTATTCAGTCTGATGCTCATTGTGGATTAGTTGTGTCTGCCTCAGTCAGTCTGAAGTCTACCTCATGTTGCCTCATTCTCGGTGTTCTGATGAAGAAAGCATCATGCCTGAGTCTCTCACCTTTGTAATCCCTTTTTCAGGTTTGTAGCATTTCCCTTGTTCTTTAACTGTCCTGATATCAGACAAAGTGTATTATGTGTGTGTTCTTGTGATGTTAAATGCACATAAGAGTGTTTATAGTTATAGTATTCCCTGTTTGTAATATGAGACCCCCACCCCACGTGTGTCATACCTAATGGCTGGGCGGCCATTTTAAGAACATTTTTCTAGTGACACTGATTAACAGCATAGGTGTACCAGCATTGTCCCAACTGCTGTTACACTGTTAGTTGGTATGTATAGTAATTGTTCTAATGTATGTCTAAAGAAAGTTTATATATGTTTGTTATGTATTATGTGTTACTAAATTCTCAGTGTTCTTCTGATGAAGAAAGCATCATGCCTGAGTCTCTCACCTTTGTAATCCCTTTTTCAGATACCCCTTTCTCAGGGGTGTAACACAATCAGCTCACAAAGTTAGCAAGTCGAAAAATTCGATCATCTCTACCTACTAGGTGTGGAGTGTATCATTTCGGATATACAAGCTCACAGGAATCGCACATTTACAGGGATTTCCTTTGTTTGAATAGTAAATGGAACTTAATACGATCATATTATGAATAACGAGACAAGAAAATATGAGACTCGGAACTCCAGGCAGATACAAAAGACACAAATTGTGGTAAAACTAATGGAAAGGCTTTTTTTTAGATTTGGATAGAGTAGTGAGGTTTAAATCATTGTCATGTTTTATTACTGTTTGTGTCCCTCTTAAGAAGATTCAGTGTTGCGCTCTCGTTATCCTAGCGGTAATTGTCACGCAGAGAGACGGTTAGATAAAGTACTCGGACTTGAGTTGCTAACAGAATAAGAAAAGGCAGAGAATCTCCCAACGGGGATACTGGATCTGGGTACTAGTGATGGCCGAACAGTCCGCAAGGCAGACAGTTCGGCTTTGAACATAACATGTTCAATCTTTTTCCCCCCGCGAACAGTATGGGTGTTCGACCCGCCCTGTTCCCCGACGGGAACAGGCTGAAACGGGAACAGAATGATATGATGTAGCCAGTGGAAGAATTCTTTCACCAGAGACCGGGTAGAGAAGCCAGTCTCTCATGTAAGAAAACCGGCTTAAACCTGAAGTGACGTAACGTCCGGATATCGAAACCGTGAAATATGCGTTCCAGGTACCGTAAGTGACGCCAGTGTCATCGACTTCCAGTTTTTTCGATTCAAATGCGAACAGACAGGGAATTTGAACAGTCATGCGAACAGGTGCACGTCAGACTTTTTTTTTTTTAAAGTCTGTTCCACCTGTTCAGCTAGTAAAACCCTTTAATGGCCATTTAACCCCCCTGCCATTCCTGACGGTCCCATGGGTTCGTCAGGCAGAGATTGGAGCCACAGGAGAGCAAACTCACTGCTCCGTGTGTCTCTGATCTAATGAAGAAGCAGCTGCATTGGCTTCAATGTATTACAATGCTCTCCTATGTAACCTGGCACATCTGCTGCGCCATCTAGTGGTTGCAGTGCTAATTTACCTGATACAGCGAATTATTGAAATATTCATGATCTGATATTGTGAGTTATTCACAAAGCATCTGAACCTGTTCTTATATTCAGGATGTCACCAGACTCCTGTATGGACATACTTTGGGAAGTTACAGGCTTACAATGTAAAAAACTTTTTTTCCATTTAAGTCTATGGTGCGATTTTGGTACAGAAATCTGCACCTCAGCAGTGCGCTAGGGAGGTTAAAGATCAGTCGTATTATGATATTCGGATTCTGCAAATTCATAGGCGCAGAATCCTCCCCTCATCACCACTGCAATAGTTTACTTCTCTTCACTGTGCCATCAAACACTTTTTTACATTTACATTCAAGTTAAGGATTGTAATGAGAGTCGAGCAACTTTAAATAAAAAGTCAGTCTTAGTCTGTTCCCAGCGATGGCAGTTCAGACAGCAAACATAAAAGCAATAGGAGGTGGAAATGCTTTCAGAGGATTCGATGCTGCACACCCCATTGCAATCTCAGAACATCTGCACTGCACCTCTGAGGGCTGCTCCATTTTTCTTAGCGTTTAGAAAATTGCCGAACACCATGCGAAATATCATAACAGTAGACTATCTTACAGCAATAAAGTGATATCATACCGAGACAAATGGCAATTACTACAGAGATCTATACATGGATTGTTTTAACTCACTTCCAAGTTCTCTATGTATTTTTAACTATTGTTATCATTTGCTGTAATAGGGAGAAATGAAGATGTATATTGAAGATTTTATAAACATGTTTACACACATATATATATATATATATATACACTGCTCAAAAAAGTGAACACAAAAAGGGAACACAACAAAAAAGGGAAAACAGAAATAAGACTGATCCTCGATCTGAATGAATGAAATATTCTTATTAAATACTTTGTTCTATACATAGTTGAATATTCTGACAACAAAATCGCACTAAAGGCCCCCATACACGTGTCGGATTCCCACCGGATTCCGGCACGATCGATTCCGGGCGCGTGCACCCCAAACGATCGTGCCGGAATCGCGTGCAGCCCACCTTGTCCAATCGATCAGGTCCAATCGTTCAGGGGCCCAGAATCGGATCCGACAGAGAACCAACATGTTGGTCTTTCTGATCCGATTCTGCACAGATCAGGGGGAGTTGCCATTTGTGAGGTGGACAATCGGACACGGAATCGTCCCGGAATCCGTTGGACAAGGTGGTATGCAGCGATCGGATACTCTTAATTGGCCGATTGATCACACCTGCGATTCCAGCAGAATCGCCGGAATCGATCGGATGGGTGATCGACTGGCCATGGAATCCGACACGTGTATGGCTAGCTAAACATTGTCACTAAAAATTCACATGTATGCCCCCATGGAGGTCTCGATCTGGAGTCACACTCAAAATAAAAGTGGAAAAAGCACTACAGGCCGATCCAACTTTGATGTAATGTCCTTCAAACAAGTCACAATGAGGCTCAGTAGTGTGTGTGGCCTCCACGTGCCTGTATGACCTTCCTACAATGCCTGGGCATGCTGAGGTGGCGGATGGTCACTGATTTCCATTGATAATTTTTGTGCAATTTTGTTGTCAGTCTGTTCTTATTTAATGTATTTAATACTAATATTTCATTCACTCAGATCTAGGATTTGATCCTAATCCCTTTATTTTTTTAAGCAGTATATATATATATATATATATATATATATATATATATTGTGACAGTCATGGTGTAAGTGGTCCATGTGCCGCAGTGAAATGGCCTGTGGGTGTGTCCTGGAAGGCACCCAGGATAGTGTTGGACAGACAGAGTAGGTTGGTTTCCAGTTTTGTTATGTTTTTGGTTAAAGGGATCTGGACTCTGGAGTGGGAATGGACGAACTGGGTGGGTCTTCTCACTCCACCAAGATACACCTACTGGACCCTAATGAGATGGCCGGGTGTGTCTCCACAAAAGGAGCTGAGACCAGTCACTCAGGGCTTCCTGATGAGGTGGGGAGACACTGTGCTGCCAGAGCAGCAGATACCAGGGGGCACAAAGGAAGTGTGTAGCCCAGGCCGGGGGCGTCTAGGTGCCAGGCTTTTCCCTGAGCTAAAGGGAAGTGCCTGTGTTGGACCCTGTGCAGGCCAGGAGACTTGGCATTTCCAAAGACATTTGTGTTGTTGATTAACCCCTACGCGGGTCATTTCTGTATTGGACTATATGAATAAATATGGGCAGGAGCCCTAAAGAGAACCTGTCGTATGGTTTGCCATGATTGAGAGCTCCTGTTTGAGTCTGAATCCCCACAATATATATAATTTCGAAAATTGTAATTTCGACATTGACTTTGAACTTAAAGC
>CM070038.1:7807699-7832707 GCA_036250615.1 Ptychadena robeensis | reverse complement strand
AGAATTATTCGCGAAATATCACGAATTCGAATATTGCCTATGCTGCTCATCACTAATTACTATGATGAAAAAAGGCAAATGTATATTACGTCCCCTTCAAAGGCAAACATGGCGCCCATTCCTCTGTATCATGTTTGTAACGCTACAATATGCACATTGTCACCAACTTTCTCCCATCTGAAGCGAATGTACAATCAGTAAAAGAGTTTTTGCCGTCTTTCTTCCTACTATTGATGGAACCGTGGGCTGTAGAATCGTGCATAATAACGCCTCTAGGGCATGCATTTTAAGCAGAATGCAGAATGCTGCTCCCGATACGTACTGGAAAGAAATCTGTTGCCGCTTTTACAGAAAGAAGTAAAAGGAAAATAAAAAAAATAAATAAAAACTAGAAAAAAAACCCAGCACACTTATCTTTGCAAAAAGTGTTTTAGAAAACAGCACAGCTTTCCAATCCGAAGTGTCACTGACAGCTATTCAGTAAAGCGTAATTGAAGACAGCAGACTTCCAACAAGGACACACGACAAAGTACAAATCTCTCAGTCACTCTGTTTTTTTTCCCCAAAAGAAAATCCATGAAATTCTGTTTTGGTATCACAGGAGTTTCTGAATCTTAGCAATGCCACATTCAAAATACATATTTACCTTAAACCAGTGGTTCCCAAACTTTCCTTGCAGGACCCCCTTTTCTATTTAGGGACATTATCTAGGCCCCCCTCCCCATTCAAACACAGGTTAAAGGCCCCCATACACGTGTCGGATTCGCACCGGATTCCGGCACGATCGATTCCGGGCGCGTGCACGCGAAACGATCGTGCCGGAATCGCATGCAACCCACCTTGTCCGATCGATCAGGTCCGATCGTTCAGGGGCCCAGAATCGGATCCGACAGAGAACCAACATGTTGGTCTTTCTGATCCGATTCTGCACAGATCGGAGGTGGAATCGCACACGGAATCGTGCCGGAATCCGCTCGGACAAGGTGGTATGCTGTGATGGATACTCTTAATTGGCCGATTGATCACACCTGCGATTCCCGGCAGAATCGCCGGAATCGATCGGATGATGAATCGATTGGACATGGAATCCGACACGTGTATGGCTAGCTTAAGAATGAGTGCCAGCGCCCCCCTGGAATTCCATCGTGCCTCCCCCAGGGGGCCTGCCACGCCATTTAGGAACCACTGCCTTTAATGATTATTATTCAGAGCTTAGACAAGTACTTTTAGTACATCTTTCAAAGCTAGCTATGCACATATCGATTCTGTGGTCGATTCACGAACGATGGATTGGAGTGTGTGTTCGTGGCGATCGTTCAGGAATCAAATGCATCCAACTTGAACAATCGACCCAAAAAAGGTCAAAATAGAACAAAAAATGTATCGATCAGGGATCTGGTCAAGTCTGTATTTTCCTGTTAGATCCCCATGGTGACCCTCGGTCCCCATCCAAAGTTTCAGCCAGGGATCAATTCCCCACATTGTTTCCCCGAACGATTGGTCAACAATCATTCAGTGTGGTGACATAACCATGTTATGATCAATCGTTCAATAACTAAATATAATGGCGAGGTTAACCTCATGGGCGTTCTTCCTGAGATATCATTGATCATGATACACAAGCAGAGATAACTGCGGATTCCCTTGGTGATTCTGTGTATGGGCGTATACACCAATCCTTCCAGGTCCACAAGTGGTAGGCAGCACCATAGACCTCCATGTTAATTGAGTGGGCGTCGCTTTTTTCCAGCACAATTCACTAGTGATGTCATTATCGTGCTTTGGACCCCTATATTTTTTTAAAGTGCGACACGAGCGATCGCGGCAGAGCATATTAAATTGTCAGGTCATAACTGTAGCCACAATACCAATTAAAAAATGTCAAAAGGGTGAACCCACCTGGACAGTGCCATGCCAGAGGGGGATCAATGGTCAAACTACAAAAAAATAATACAGTATTTTTCAGACCATAAGACACACTTTTGCCCCCCAGAAATTTGGGGAGAAAAGTGCCTGTGTCTTATGGTCCAAATACGCGACCACCCACGGCCTTGGCTCCCCTTCAGCATTTTCCCTTTCCCGGCAGGATTAGCCGGAGAGGTGGAGGAGCTGTCAGACGGGCAGAATCTAATGGGTGGATCTACCATCTGTACTGTACTGTATATATCAGTGGAGCCCTGCTGATATAACCAATGAAGAGCAGAGAGAGATAAGTGAAAGAGCTGCCAGTCAGCATCTCTTCCATCTATCTTTGCCTGTGTATGAAAGCAGCAGCTTTCAAACACTTAGCTGTAGAGGGGAAACATCTGCATGCAGCTTCCCCCTTTGCCCCCCTCTTTCCTGATGTGTTAGAAAGATGATGCGATGTCCCGTAAGGTGCTACTAGTGACATCACGTTGCTGAAATTTGATATTGCATGAGGATTCTTTATCCAAATTGTTTAAAAACGTAGAATATTTGTTTTTCTTATTTTCCTTTGCGAATTCTCGAATAGTCAATATTCGTAAAATTTATTTGCAATTCGAATTTTCGAGCTCAACAGTAATTATTATCACAATGAATGGCCATACACGAGTATAATTAGTAGAATCATTTGCGAAATATCGTGAATTTATATATATTGCCGCTGCCGCTCATATCTAAACAGGTCTATAAAAATAAACAAAGAGGCTCTATGTAAAATTTCTTCAGCGCCATGGGGGAACCGGGGGAAGTCAAAGTGGAGTCAGAATAGACTTCAGCTTCAAGCAGAACAATTGCAATTTTTCTAAGGGAAAGTAAGCCAGCGCTCTGATTCAGCGCGATATTTATCTCACCCGGCCGAGCACATAACTTGGTGGACGCTCTGTTCTTTTTTCCAGCCTGACAAACCCAGAACTGGATCACTTGCTGGCTGCTGTTTAGGAATAGAAGGCGTTATGCAGTAACGCCACAAAGGATTATAGCATGGCACAGCGCTGCTTGTTTGCCTGTGGTCACAGAATTTCAATGTCTTATTACAGATTTATATACTTTATCTAGTGCTAGCCATACACGTGTAGGATTCCATGGCCAATTGATCACTCACCAAATTGATTCCGGCGATCTCAGCGGGAATGGGAGCTGCGATCAATCTGCCAATTAAGAGGATCCGATCGCTGCACACCACCTTGTCCAAGTGATCACGTCCAATTGATCTGGGGCTCAGAATTGGATCAGAATTGGATCCGACAGAGAACCAACATGTTGGTCACACATTCTTAAAATGGGGGGCTCGATAATGTTCCTAAACAGAAAAGAGGGGCCCTGCAATTAAAGTTTGGAAACCACTGCCCTACAGGAACTGACGTCATTACCCTTGTCAGGGGGGCGTCAACACACCCATTTGTAAACAATGGTCCCATTATGTGACGAGAGCAAACCGCACACATTGCGTTTTAGGGAGCAGCTTACTAATGGAAAGAATAGGGTGTGGTATTGGCAAGATGGTGAATACCACGCCATAAACTTACAGAAACAGCGCTCACATAGCGATTAGTGATGAGTGGCAAAGGCAATATTCAGAAATGCGATATTTCACTAATAATTCTACTAATATTCGCAAGTGTATGGCCAAACGTTACAAAAATATAGCGTGATTACCTTCAAAATTAATGGTCACATGTGCTATTTATTTCCGCATTGTGCTTATAAAATTGCCATAAAAATGGCCAATAGTGATGGCCGAACTGCCCGCAAGGTGGACAGTTCGGCCGCGAACAAGCATGTTCGCCCTCCTTTCGCTGGCGAGAAGGAGCCCTCTATTCTTCCTCCGGTGGGATCATTAGCAGCGAGATCCCGCCACAGGAAGAATCTTTTCACTGAAGACCGGGTAGAGAACCCGGTCTTTCAGTGAAAAACCGGCTCGCAAACCCGGATGTGATGTCAGTGACATCACATCCGGTCAGAACAACCAGGAACTATGCGTTCCAGGTTCCAAACCTGGATGTGACGTCAGTGACGTCACATCCGGGTTTTCAGATTCAAATTCCCCGCCTAGAGGCGGGGAATTTGAATCTGTCCGCGAACGGCAGACTTGGCCAAAGTTCGGCCATCACTAATGGCCATGCAGAAGTACCTGGTTCACCTATATGTTCAACAACAGTTTTGAGTCATGGAGATGTTTTAATGCAGATTTATGTGTTGTTTGCTTGAAAAATTGGAGAAAGGTACTATTTGGCTTATGTATCGATGTATTCTGTATATTGATATACTCCTCAATAAAGATGATTGGAAAAAAAAATGGCCATGCATTGTGATTTTATATTTGCAATGTGGAAATAAATACCACCATTCATTTTGAAGGTAATCACAATGCGACTAAAATTGTGAATACCATATTTTTCAGACTATAAGAAGCACCTGACCATAAGACGCACCCAGTTTTTAGAGCAGGAATTCAGCAAAAAAATATTTCATGTGTTTAAATGAATGTGAAAAAATCCCATGCAGTACCCCTTTTCAGCCACTTAAATTGTGTCACTAGAGAGCACACATCGGCATCTCTCCTCCCTCACACACGGAGAAGGGAGGGGGCCGCCCACAGGGGAATCAGCACACCAATCTCCCTGTCTCCTCTCTGCTTTGTGTAGGAGGAAGCTTCCTGCGAGTGCAGCTCTCCCCACACACACTCTGCATTACTATATCTGCGGAGCTCTGCAAATATAGCCAATACAGTTCAGCTCCCTGCCAGCTCTCCCTCTGCACACAGCTGATCTCCTATCTGCAGGGAGCCAAGTTGCCAACACAACTGCGTCTTAGTGTCCGAATGTGGTCGCACATTCGGACCATAAGACGCAGGAACTTCCCCCCTCCCCCCAATTTTGGGGGTGAAAAAGTGTGTCTTATAGTCCGGTATATGACAATTCATTTTAAAGGTTATCGCGATAAAATTATAATTGTGAATATTTGGCAATTCATGACAATACACTCGAATTGTGAATATTCACGAATATCGAATACTAGTAGAATTATTTGTGAATCCAAATATAAGGGAGAGAACCCTTCTAGTCAAAGTCAGTGACATCACATCCGGCAATCGGAACCAGGAACTATGCGTTCCAGGTACCGGAAGTTATGTCACTGGCGTCACTTCCATTTTAATTTCATATATATATATATTGAATAGAAACTTCAATGATGAAAGGGTTGGAAGATGGGGGCACAGGGATGTGGCATTCCCAGAAGTGCTGCACAATAAAGGGTGCAGCACTAGGTACCTGAAAAGGTTAATTTAAGCCAATCACTCACAAAGAACCCTGAATTCTAAATCCAGCATTCAATTTTTTATTAGAATTAAGTGATGAGTTTACTATGGCGGATCACGTCCTATTACTAGTTGACTGGATTTCTGGTTTTGATCAATTTCTTTCAATCTTTTTTTTATATGTTCACTCATTTCAATCTATAGAGCTGGCGGTTGGATAGAATCGTCGGTGTGTTGAGTTGTCTTTATTCTTCCATTAACGTTCTTTCTGAATAGCTATCGGAAGCTGCCTGAAAGTGGTTGAAATTGCCTGAAAAGTGTATAATGGTCATTAGGCACAAGGAGGAGAAGGTCATATCTTACTAAGCAAAAAGAGAACAAGACATCCATTTGTTGCAATTTATAAATGCATTCCGCTGCTTCAGAGCATAACAGGAGTTGCTCTTAAAGACGAATTGGCTTTAGCCCCCCCCCCCCATAGAACTTTAAATCACTATATATACAATTTCCATTAGATTTACCAACAACTATGTAGTTCCGGGTCCTCCCTGATAGAGTACATTGTGATTGGAAGGTATATATCACTGCTATGTAGTGCCTTCCCTGATAGAGTAAGTATTGATTGGAAGGTATATATCCACGCGGACTATGTAGTGCGTGCTGGATCTTAGTTATATATACCTTTCCAATCACTATGTATTTCTATGTGTTGTTGTAATATCACCCTAAATAGATGTCATTCCTCTGAGTCATTATGGTTTCTCAGAACTACAAAAGGACATTATTACATATCTTTATTATTATCACTGCTACCTAAACAACCCCTGATAGAAATACAGTAGTGATTGCGAAGGTATCTATCACTGCTATGTATTGCTGGGTCAGATAGTGATATAATACCTGTCCAATCACTATGTATTCTATCACTAAGGACCCAGCACTATCATAGCACTGATATAATACCTTCCAATTAAGCTATGATCATCATCAGGGACCCGCACACATAGCAGTGATATTCCTTCCAATCACATGTCTCTATCAGGTGCGAGGCGGATGGCGAAAGACAGTGAAAAGGGGGAAAGGACCCGGCAGTGCGGATATTGAGAAATTAGGTGATAGAGGGGTAGGGCACGAGACTAGGGTAGTGCAACTCGCGGAGGTATAATATAAGGCATGGGGTAGAATATAAAAGTTAGTTTGGGGAAGGACTTTGCGTGAGGGTAGGTGGGATTGTGGGCGTTGTGGTGGTAGTTGTCTGGCTCCGGCAACGATGGGCCGTCACCTACGTAGAGAAGGCGGAGGTTGGTAACGGAAATGTGATGACCCGTGCACAACATATCATTTATAATAACCTCCAATATCACTATGTATTCTATCACTGCATGTTAGTGCCGGGTCCTCCCTATAGAATACATAATTATATGGAGTTATATATCACTGCTATGTAGTGCCGGGTTCTTCACCCCCTGATAGAATATCATAAGATTGTAAGAGTATATTTCTGCTGGTCGTTGTTGGGTCCTCCCTGATAGACTGCATAGAGATTGGAAGATATATATCACTCACAATGTAGTACTGGGTCCTCCCTGATAGAAGACATAGTGGATTGGAAGTCTATATCACTGCTATTTAGTCGCTGGGTCCCCCCTATAATACATATGATTGGAAGGTATTATACCACTGCTATGTGTAGTGCCGAGTCCTCCCTGATAGAATACATAGTGATTGAAGGGTTTTATATCACTCTGCCTATGTAGTGCCCTCCGGGTCATCCCGTGATAGAATACATATGAGTTGGAATGTATACATCACTGCTCATGTATGTCCGTTCCTCCTCCCTGATAGAATAATAGTATTGATTGAAGGGTATATATCACTGCTATGTAGTGCGTTCGCGATACCCTTAAGACAATAACAATAGTGATTGGAAAGTGTATATATACACTTCTATGTAGATGCTTGGTCCTCCCTGATATAATACATATGTTGATTGGAAGGTATTATATCCCGCTATGTAGTGGCTGGGTCCTCCCTAAGAATACATAGTGATTGGAAGGTATATACACTCTGCTATTTAGTGCTCGGGGCGGTGGTTCCCTCCATGATAGACTACATAGTGATTGAAAAGGTTAGAAAGCTCCTCATATTACATGGTTTTGGTAGAACAAAAGAGAATTGGTAAGGTATGGTAAGATTGTAAGGTGTATGGGGGGCTTTATATGTCTCTCTTCAGTATCAGAAGACAAATAAAATTTTTTAGCGCCATTTACATTTTATTCAGAATTTCTTTTCTTTTTTTATTATTAATATTTTTTTTCGCTCTCTATTTTAGTATACGGCGAGCTGCAATCCTACTAATGTGGTTCTCAAAGGCTGGTGATGTGCTTGTGATGCCAGATTTCACCAGAAGGTGGCGGTATAGGAAAGATCGCTGGCAGATAAGAAATTTTTTGGATAGAAATAAAATCTGTAAAAGATTTGTGTTGTTTAAATCCTTAGATGTCATCCTCTGAGTCATTATGGGTCAGATACAAAAGGACATTATTACATTATATTATCACAACAATATTCTTGTTGAATATCGGCTAATTCGAGAATTCGCGAATATGGTGGCGGATACTCTTTATATCATGTAAGTCATGCATTGCGAAAATATAATCATGATGTAATAATAAATACCATTTATTTGAAGGGCATCGCTATGCAAATATAATAATAATAATAAAAAATTATTATTATATTAATTATGATTCGCAATGTATTGCCATACACTTAAATATTCACGAATATCAAATGAAATATTAATAGAATTATTTGCAAAACATTGCAAATTTGAATATTGCCTGTGCCGCTCATTACTAGTTGAGAATGGAGAACTCCCCTTTTAACATAGCCTAGGAACAAGACAAGGCCTGAGCATAGCATATACTGCTTAACAACACCTGGTTGATCCTAGAGATGCTCGAATTTTTCAACTTGCTAACATTTAGAGCTGATTGCAAAGCCCCTGACCATGGTATCATGCTGGAGATATAGAGAAGGGTTGGGGGAACATTTGACAGAAAAAAAGTAGGTCTCTAAAACAAATAGTTTTGACTCAATTAAGTTCAAAAGGAAAGTGGAATTTATGAATTTTCAAACAATCTTGACTTGATTTGAACTAATGTGCAAAAACTATTTTGTGTAAGGTCCCCGATACACGTTGTCGATTTTTCGTGGACCGATTCGATATTGATTTCGATTCCCGATTTTGCTTCTTTACTGCTGATTTTAAAAGTCGGTCGGAGATGACGATTTTTCACCGAATTTTTCACCCGAGTTTCCACACGATGTAGTCACAGGCACAAAATTATGGGCATCATCCTCGGGACCCGATTTTCTAAAAACAGCATCGGTCGGTCAGAAGGGCTAAAATCGCACGAAAAATCGCAACGTGTATGGGTACCTTTAGAGAAAACTTTTTTCTTTCAAATGTTCCCCCAACCCTTCTCTACATCTAAAGGCAAGTTTGATGATGATACCATGTTCGGGGGCTTTGCAAGTAACTCGAAATTGTCGAATTTCTGAAAAAAAATTCGACCATCTCTATCCGTGGGCACAACTGAGATAAGAGTGTAAAGCCTATGAAAGTTTGGGGTGAGATGTATAACTGCTACCAAACAAGTCTCTAAGGTCACCCCGGTCAACACAACACTTACATATTGAAGATAAAGCAATCTGCTGACCATATTAAGAGATGAGGGCCCCCGAAAATAGATGTCTGTTCACTGCAGTAATAATGGTACCAGAGCTAAAGTAATTTAACTCTAAAATTTATAGCATTGTTACCCTAAGAAGTGCCTAATGGTTCTATTGGTTGACAAAATAATGAGATGTAGAGAGGACAACACTACTGGTATAAGAAGCCAAATCACATACACTAGTGCCTACACAGATATCTATCATAATCACTGGCATTGCTTATCCAGGACTAGAGATGGTCGAATTTTTTTTCAAAAATTTGACCATTTCGACGATTTCGACCTAATTACAAAGCCCCTGAACATGGTATCATCACTAAACTTGCTGGAGATGTAGAAAAGGGTTGAGGGTATACTCCACAAAAGAAAGTATGCCTTTACCACAAACAGTTTTTGCATAAATTAAGTTCAAAGTCAAGTCAAAATTTCGAAAATCTGAATTTCGACTTTATTTTTTAACTTAATTTATGCAAAAACTGCATGTGCGAGAGCAACACTTTTTATTTTCAAATGTTCCCACAACCCTTCTCTACATCTCCAGCAATTTTAGTGATGATACCATGTTCAGGGGCTTTGCAATCAGCTCACAAAGTTAGCAAGTCGAAAAATTCGACCATCTCTATCCAGGACTTGGAAAGCGCCAGACCTTCAAGATTATGTCTATAGCCCACTGAGCTAGATATCTTTTTGATGCCTTATCCGCACATAATGCCATAGAAGCGCCATGCCATGCCAGCTAGATCACATAACAGCTCATCAAACAAAAACAAGCCAAAAACCACCAAATGCCTCTATATGGGATGTGATGGCTTGTGGCTCCACACAATGGACCCTGCTTATGATCACACACCAGGAGTGAGGTCCATGGTGTTCTTATCATTGCATCCATGAAGAGATTCCAGAGTGCGGGACACCTGGCTCCCAAAATCTTCCCCACCATTCATACACTCCCGTTGGAGGTGATGACGTAGCTCAGCGACATCATATTCGTAGCCGTCCAGTATAGGTGTCTCACGAATGCCGAGGGTTCCGCCTGGGTGCGTAGACTGTCCACGGGCATTGCGAAGGCTTTCTCTGCCGTGTCCACCTCCGATGAGCACTGAGGGAATGTAATGGATCTCATTGGCCGCTTCTGCGCTGGCGCTTTTTTGCGGCTGTGGGGCTCGTCTCCTCTTGCACCAACGTCGCCTTGTATACAAGATGAGAAGCAGACACAGGATGCAAAGAAGAAGGGCAATCATTCCACCCTATATCAAAGAAAAAGAGAACATTGTAAATGTACATGAAAAAAATCATATTATAAACATTATTTGAAAAAATATATATCATATTTTTCAGACTATAAGACCATAATTTTTTTTTGAAGTTTACAAATCAATTGGGGGAAAATACCCCCAGCAGTATGAACTTCAGCCACAACTGAACTGGTGTCACTAGAGAGCACACTTCACAGCACATTGTAATCTTCCTCACACACAAGGAAGAGGGGGGGGGGCACAGGGTTACTGTTCCATATGTTTTCCCTCTGGCATGTGTGTGTGAGGAAGCTACCAGCGTGAGGGCAGTTTTCCCACACACAGCTCTGCATTGCTTATATCAGCAGGGATTTGCTGATATAAACAATACCGTTCAGATGGGAGATCTGTCTGTGGCTGGATCTCCCATCTGACAGCTCCTTCATCTCAATATATCAGGATTTCTTACTGTAGAATAATTGGAATTATAAACCAAAGGTGTGGAAGATTTAACTAATCCTAACCCTTGGACCTCACTGAGCCTACATGTACTCTTATTAATGTCTGCAGCCAGTTCCTCCATGATTAGCTTACTACTTGTTCCTCTCACAATCGCCTAGCTGCGCCCCCTAGTATACCCCCCTAGTTAGGGAACCACTGGGCAAACTAAAATATCTAAAGAATAGTGATCGCCAGACTTCCCCTGGCTAACAGTACAGGTGTTTGACCCGCCCCATTCACCGGCGGAAAGAAGGTGACTATTCTTCCTCTGGCCAGATCAGGAGCAGAAAGATCTGGCCAGTGGAATAATTATTTAGAGAATAGAGAAGCCGGTCTCTAGTGAAAGAAAACGGACTTAAATCGGAAGTGACGTCACATCCGGATATCAAAACCGGGAACTGTGCATTCCAGGTACCGGAAGTGACGTCAGTGATGTCGTTTTTTTGGGTTCAAATTGCCCACAGGCGGGGAAGTGGAATCTCCGCCTGTTCGTGGACGGACCTGGATGAAGTTCCGCTTTCACTTCTAAAGGCCCCCATACACGTGTCGGATTCGCACCGGATTCCGGCACGATCGATTCCGGGCGCGTGCACGCGAGCCCACCTTGTCCGATCGATCAAGTCCGATCGTTCAGGGGCTCAGAATCGGATCCGACGGAGAACCAACATGTTGGTCTTTCTCATCCGATTCTGCCTGGATCTGGGGGAGTTGCCATTTGTGAGGTGGAATCGGAGGTGGAACCGCACACGGAATCGTGCCGGAATCCGCTCGGACAAGGTGGTATGCTGCGATGGATACTCTTAATTGGCCGATTGATCACACCTGCGATTCCCAGCAGAATCGCCGGAATCGATCGGATGATGAATCGATTGGACATGGAATCCGACACGTGTATGGCTAGCTTTAAGAATCAAGCTTTCAGGAAATATCAAACCCCTCAAGTTTAATTGGGGAAATATGTAACCTAAACAGACTATATGATTTATATGGATATAGTGAATTTTGATAATACTAAGTACATCCATTGTATTTTGTGATTTTTATGACGGCGTCGCTTTAAGAAAAGTAGTTCACAGTAAACAAAGCAGACAGTCAAAGAGAACAAACATAATAATGAATTTTTAAAGCCACACTTTGCATAATACAAGCAACATTGAGCATCTTTTGATATTCGGATAGAACGAGACTGAATAATAGAAGATCAAGTCAAAGTCTGCTTGAAACGAGAAATATTATCATAGCGCTTTTGTATATTTTATTTGT
The DNA here is from genome assembly GCA_036250615.1 of Ptychadena robeensis. Classification (NCBI taxonomy): domain Eukaryota; kingdom Metazoa; phylum Chordata; class Amphibia; order Anura; family Ptychadenidae; genus Ptychadena; species Ptychadena robeensis. The sequence goes on along the minus strand of CM070038.1, from coordinate 7,820,744 downwards.
AGATTTCATGTTAAATTAGTTCTCAAGAATAACCAAAACCATTTCTCTGTTGGGTTACCGGAGGAGGTTTACATCAAATTAACAATGGAGGTATTTATTTTCTGCAAGGAGAGGCCACGACTAGAGATGGTCGATTTTTTCGACTTGCTAACTTTGTGAGCTGATTGCAAAGCCCCTGAACATGGTATCATCACCAAAATTGCTGGAGATGTAGAGAAGGGTTGTGGGAACATTGGAAAAAAAGAAGTGTTGCTTTAGCACATGTACTTTTTGCATAAATTAAGTTCAAAGTTAAAGTCGAAATTCCGATCTTCGAAATTTTTACTTGACTTTGAACTTAATTTGTGCAAAAACTATTTGTGTTAGAGACAAACTTTCTTTTTTGGAGTATACCCCCAACCCTTCTCTACATCTCCAGCAAGTTTGGTGATGATACCATGTTCAGGGGCTTTGCAATTAACTCGAAATCGGCGAAATGGTCGAATTTTTGAAAAAAAATTCGACCATCTCTAGCCACGACTGCATTATCTTGGAGCGTTTCATATTCTGTTACTGTTCATCATATTTCTTCTTCCTTCACTTTATGGGAATGCAAGTCCGGGCATGAACTCCTAAAAATCAATTTTGGAAAAAAAAAAGTATATATCTTCTAGAGTTCATCTACAATGACAGCGGTGTGCACCAAAACAAGGTACCAGCTCCCGTTTATACAGACAACAGAACAAAATATCCAATCTTATTAAGCCGTTCACATGAATGCAGCAGCAAATTGTGTGCAAATAATTTAACGCTGCTGTAAATATGAGTTGTTACGGACGCAATATTGCAGCGGTTGCGGTATAGAGCCAGTCCAAAGAGAAGCTCTCTTAGAAACACTCGTAATAAGATAAAAAGGTAAAAAAAACAAGTATGTGACCTGGATAGGTCTAGAAGGGTGTAAGTACTGAAGTACGTTAACCTTCCGATTGGTGGACCGGCTCTACGCTGTGGAGACAGCCGGTGGGGTGATCTGGATGGGCACCATCGGCATCCCTGTCAAGTTGTGATGAGCGACTAGGCAATATTCGAATTCGCGTAATTTCGCGAATATCCACCATAATTTTCAATTCCATATTTGCAATCTCAAATATCCTCACTCGTGGACATGAATTGCGATCTAAAAATCGCAATTGCGATCAAATATGCGCAATGCATGCAAGTCAATGGAGCTCGGATCTTCGACTGGGAGAATATCCGTCATTTCCGTAAAAAAAAATTGCATCGCAATTATATATTCGCGATCCATTGCATTGAATGGGATCACGAAAATCGCAATAAATCGCGAAAAAATGGCAATCACGTCGCATATCTGATTATATATTTGCAAATATTCGCGGAATGGCGATATTCGAGCTTAATATTCGAAAATCAAATATTCGAGCTCAACACTACTGTCAAGCAATGCGCTTAGCGCAGGGGGTGCCAGCAGAGCCCTCCACATCATGGAAACATACCCTTACTGTTCATCCCACTTACATCTCCAACCTTGTGCATAAATACACCCCTAACTGCCCCCTCCACTCCTCCAGTGACCTACTTATGACATCCACACTCATAACCTCATCACATTTGCGGCTTCAAGACTTCTCTAGGGCTGTTCCTACTCTCTGAAACTCTCTCTCTCTCTCTCTCTTCATTAGACTTGCTCCTACATTTGGTGCTTTAAAAAATCCCTGAAACCCCCCCTCTTAAGTCTGGCCTCACCATCTTCTCACTCCTAACATCACCAGAAGCTGGACCAAGATGCTTCGGTGCAGGGAGAGGATAAAGGGATAAGTCCCGCCAAAGGGGTGGTGCTCATGCAGCACCGCTGCTCGGGCCGAGGCCTACCTTGCAGTTTTAGAGCACACTTTTTTCTCATGCGTCATTGTCCTGGTGTGATTCCCGTAGGGTACCACTGCCCTTTCAGTTGGGGTGGACACCTGGCCCCTACTCCTGGGCCGTGCGACTGTCATGGAGCCATTCCCGATGCTGCTCCAGCCCAACATACCCGCATCCAGCACCTGCTGACATCCGCTGTGCCTATTCGTGCAGAACCATGCCATAAGTGGGGAGAGAAGCCTGTTGCCCATACCGCTTACCCTAAGTGAAAGCAACATTTGTTGAACTAGCTTCTTGGGACTCATTGCTGAGGACTTGGATATTGATTTCAACTACCAGTTCGATAAAAGTGAGACCCTCACTGGGCCCCGTGGTTAAAGCGGACCTACCACGTTGTAGGTCACTTTGCACTATCGGCATCAGACTGCCAATAGATAGGGCAATCACTGTCCAAAAAGAAAAATCTTAAAGCAGGAAAGACGAGTTTTTCCGAGGTAGCACCTCCCATGCTGTGACGTTGTGCCCGGGCACTTGTCATAGCTGAAAGGACTGCTGGGAAAACATCAGCTGTGTGTGGAGCACCATAATCCTCTGCTCTGCCTGTTCTCTGTGACATCACTATTACAGCGGATTCTCTCTGCAGCTCCTGTGTCCTGTCTCCTCTGTCAGCAGAAAATCCCCCTCCCTCCCCTTTTCTGTTTCGGAGTTCCATTTATGATCTGGATGAATGAGAACCTTCCCTGATATGAAAGTATCATCTATAAGGTGATTGTGGAGGAAGTGTAGAGGAGACATTGCTGGGACTGGCAGCAGAGGAGGTAATAAGATATTATTTTATATTACACCCAGTAACCCAGTCATGTCTGTCCTCATCCTCCATTTACCATGATCTGGATGAATGAGAACCTTCCCAGACATGGAAGTGTCCTCTGTGGGGTGATTGTGGGGGAAGTGTAGAGGAGACATTGCTGGGACTGGCAGCAGAGGAAGTAATATAATATTTTATAATCTCAACCTAACCTCATCCTCAGCCTACCTGTGTGCCCCCCAAATCCATGCCACCCCCATATCACCTGCACACTGAACCCCTTCACCACCACTTCAGTCTCAATCTCTCCTGTCTCCTACAGTGTCCTCCTTCAGCTTCACTCCTGTCTCCTATGCAAACTGCAGCACATAGATCTCTGGAAGGACCAGAACTGTCCTCCCATACCAAACCCTTTGGGATTGGTAAATATGTCTGCAGGGGAGGGGCACCATAGTAATGTTCAACAGAATGGGCGGAAGTGGCTTCAGGTGCCAGTACTTAAGATGGTGCCTTAGGGAATGAGGAAGTGAAGATTGTAAATACCTTTTTTTTTTCTCTGACAGGTGTGTAATATGTCCATGTAATGTATGTGGGGGATTTTTTTTTTTTTGAGTTTACAACTGCTTTAAATAAAGTTATTTTTAAGCATTAACAGCCTCTTGTCGTCTGGTTGATCCTAGAGCCTTAAACATCTAAAAGAGTGTCATGGGTTAAAAAAAAAAAGTTGTGTCAAAGACAAAATCACAAGTCTTTTTTATATGTGATTTTTTTTAAACACAATAGAACCTTGGCCTAAATCTTAAAAGTACTTAAAGCGATCCTACCACCTTGGAAGTCACTCAGCATTATCGGCTGCAGCTCAGACATCCTTAATTGTAAAAAACAAATCTTATTCTGACAGCTGATGGGGAGCTTGTTACGAGTTCTCCCCTCCCACTGCATTACGTCGCGCCTAGGCAGCCGAAGTGGTGTCTGGGAGATCTCTCCCAGGCAGGAAATCGTCAGCAGCTGATTCCCCCATTTCACACACACACCCCCCTACGAATCTGTGCATCTCCGACAGAGAAGAAACAGGAGGAGGAGGTGAAGTAAAGGGGGAGGAGAGGGGGGGCAGTGAGGGTGGAAGTCTGCAGGTCTCCAGGATCTAAGATGCCAGCATGAGAACTGCAAGCAAGTGAAGTGAGTATGTTGTTGGGTTTTTTTTTTGTGTAGCAGTTTTCCAGCATCTGAACTGCTGTCAGGTGAGTATTGTGTTTGTTTAATGTATGTCTGTTTTTTTATTTAGTTTAAAACTGCTTTAAGGTACAATGGTTTTAATGCCCACAAATCCTGAAATTTTTGGATCTGCTTGTTTGATCTGAATTAATTTTTTTTTCAAAAACTGAATTGAAATTTGGTTTTGGTCCTTCCGACTTGCTCACATTGGGGAGTTGTCTTCTGCTCTTTGCCTTGCCCCCGTCTTGGGGTGGCCTGGGGTGCAACTTTCTGTTTTCAATTGTAGTATCCTGGGATGTTGCAACCTACACTACTATCAGGGAACTATCAATCCTTTGCATTTGTGTTACTTTATTAATGTATTTTTGTGATTTGAAAAAATATATAAAGAGATATATACAAGAGATTGTAAAAAAACTCTCTTCCTTGCATTTCCTCAGGTCCAGTATAACTGACAAGAAGATAAAAACGTCATCTAGCAGCAAAAAAGGTTAAAGTTGGTGTCCAAGTACATAAGATGAAAGGTAGGAAGAAAATCAGAGGCTCATAGTGAGTAGGATGTACCTCCGAAATCTGTTTAAATGGAAACCATTAATGTTTGACTGACTCTCCTGTAGGTTATCTCAGCCTGGCTTGTTTTGCTCCTTCTAAATGTATGACACAATAAACTAAATATAAAATAAATACTGATTAGCAATCTCTATCAAATTAAGATCTGTTATTAAAAAAGAATTTCACATCTGACCCTACGGCAGGCGGAGAGCCCTGTTCTGGATGGGTGCTGATCTGATACGGCTTGGCATTTTGTTTCTTGGGGAATGTTGGCACAGATTTACGTTTCCTGCCCCGATATTGATTATGAATCCCTATACTACATAGTTGTTGTTAGATCTAAAAGGATATCTGACAGAGAGATCTAAAGGTGTAAGGCCTGCTTAAGTGTATATGGCAAAATGGCTTGGCTTAGAAATACAGTGGCTAAACCAGTGGTGGGTAATGGAGTTGATATGGAGGGTCACAAGTGCGGCCCTCAACATCACTAAAGGGCTGCACATAACATACATCCAGACCCTACCCCTGTTAACATATCTCAGCAGGGGGTGGACCAGATCCCGACAGGCAGTCAAAACCCTACAGCACCCACGCCTCTCCTGCCCCTGGGTGCAGGACTCATATGTAGACTTGGTTTTCCCGATCAACATTGCCAATTTTACTGATGTAGGACCCCCACAGTTGATTATGAAAGGTGGGCCAGTGTGTGACCACTTTACAGAGTTGCTATGCCCTATGCAGGTTGGGCACCTAGGCTGCAGGTTGGGCACCTAGGGGCTAAACGAATAAACACTCTTCCTTGCATTTACTCAGGTCCAGTATAACTGAATAAAAACCTTATCTAGCAGCAAAAAAGGTACAAGTTGGTGGCCAAGTACATAAGATGAAAGGTAGGAAGAAAATCAGAGGCTCTTAGTGAGTAGGATGTACCTCCGGAGTCTGTTTAAATTGAAACCATTAATGTTTGACTGGAGCGTTCCTTTATCAGCACCATCTCCTCTAGGTTATCTCAGCCTGGCTTGCTTTGCTCCTTCTAAATATATGACACAATAAACTAAATATAAAATAAATACTGATTAGCAATCTCTATCACATTAAGATCTGTTATTAAAAAAGACTTTCACATCTGACCCTACGGCAGGCGGAGAGCCCTGTTCTGGATAGGCGCTGATCTGATACGGCTTGGCATGGTTTATGTTCAGCCTCTGCTATTTTTAGTGCCGAGAACTCCAAACCCAAAGTAATTTTGGTATTTTAATTAAACATAAGATATCATTTAATTGAAAAGGAAAGAAAGTGAGACGCGGTGAACTTTAATACACCACCGTTTTGGGAAGGCAGGGGAGCTGTCCACAGAGGGTGGTGCTGAAATTGCTCACTCTATGATAAGTGAATATTTAAAAACTGTTTACCAATATAATGTTCCCGTAATTATATTCTTCGCACAAGTAGGATTCTATGCTGTCAGCAGTAATGGCTGGATGGTCTGGGGAAAAAATGGGCTGCTTTCATTTCAGGGGAAAATTATAGCTAAAATAGAGGTTGTTCCTGTATAATAATATAGTAGAACGAGAGAGAGGAAGATATGCAAGAAGGAGAGCGATGGAACACATTGTGTGACACAAAAATAAAGAGAAAAGGAACTAAAGGAAGAGCTGGAGGGCTCAACGGAATGACAAATGTGGCATGGCTGGAGTTAATGTAAAGTGACAGTGACGGGTATTCAATCAACTGCGCGCCCTTGGTACTGTGCAGTCAAGACTCTGCTCTTTCTTTACACGAGTGGAAGAAGAGTGAAGAAAATTGATCCATTTGCTGCACATTATAATTTTATGTTCTCTGTAGCTCTCAAGAAGGGTCAAGAAGAGTCCGCATTGCCCAACTTTAAGAGCGCACAAACCAAGAAGCACTTTAAAGTCTACCTATCAAGTAGCTATTTTGCCTGAAAAAAAATAAAACTTTAAAAGCCAGTCCACCGAAAACTTGTATTTCAGGTGTAGGTGCCTGCTGGAGTCTGCAATTACCAACAATTGCTTTGAAGCTCCATGAGTGTTGGGTTCTCCTACCATGTTAGGCTCCTGCCGCTTAGCAGCCACTGAAAAGAAGCTTTACAATTTGTCTTGGTGCTTATACACAGGTCGGAAACATTACCTGAAATTCGGCACCGCCCAGGGAATCAGTGGCTTAGGAACCACTATAGCTGTTGGGGTTTGAAACCATGACCGGCTGCACCTCAGGCGGTGGCTTTGCTCACTAGGCTACCGTCCTCTCTGGACTCTGGACCATCTTCTCATCCTTGAATTTTCCTGATCTTCCCTGTTCCTGCCAGCCTAGCTAATTACCATGATTATTGACACCTGCTACTTCCCCTATAAAGCCCAACCCTCTGCTACCTTCCTTTGCTGATTATTGTTGCTTCTGAGCCTTGATCGTGCTATACCTCCTCTACTCCTCTGCAATTACTGATTAACCGCTGCTGATCTCGGAACTGCCCTTGACTATTCTACTGCCTGATCCCTCACTACTGTCTGCCTTTACTGCTGCCAACCTGGATTGTCTGACTACGCTTATTGCCGCCTGCCCTGACCTACTGCCTGTTACCTGACTACACCTTTGCTCTATCGTGCTACCTGCTGCATCCTGCGGTCCTTGCCACTGGGCTTCTCTCCACTCTGCAGCCTCAGTGTCCTCAGACTCAGGTGAGTCTACGGACCTAACAATAGCAGCCATAGCAGTGCTATGGGGCCCATATTCACAAGGGGGGCCACCACTCCTGGAAGGGCAGGGGTTGGAGTGACAGGTTGGGATGGGGGGGGGGCATAACATTTTTTGGGGCCCAGTCATTTCTAGCTACAGCCCTGCAGGGAATACAACATTATAAATTTCTCGGTTAGATTTGGGTTGTTGTCCTTTAGGGCTTGCCCTCACTTAGGTAATCTCTCACTGTGCCTGCAATTTAGGACATGATTTTCAGGACACAATTTTTATTTACTGGGTGGGACATTAAAATCATGTCCAACCGCACGTGATTGCCCCTGATTGCGATTAAAAATCTTTTTTTATTGTGTCCATAAATGTCTATGGGCACGATTGGCCACCACTGCCCACGTCCCACTATCGTGACCAATAGCAAATGTAGGGATCAATCAAATACATGGCAGTGTATCGCGGGTGACAAGTGGGGACAAAGGAATACAACCATGTCACACAGTTTCAAGGGGGCTGCCAACAGTGTGACAGTGTGAATTAACCCCCCTTAGCATTCAGCCCCTACGATCGCATTTCCCATTCTCCCCCCACCCCTGTCCACGTCATTGATGACCCTGGTGATGTGGGCTGGGAAACCCACACTCCTTCATTAACATGGAGGTCTATGGAGCCCTCCACCCGCCCCTTCGGCACCATGGTCCCGGAACCCTGGAAATAGAGAATCGCCACAGCTTTTTGGGGATATGATGGGTTAATGCAATCCCGGTTCGTTTTTCAAACTAACTCTGGATGAATTGAGCATTTCATGAAGACAAGGGATGTTAAGCTTCACTGTACATTGTTAGTGATGAATAAATGATAAAGTAAGAATGAAGAAAAATTTATATATCAGACAATGGAGGGGGATTGGACACAGTAGGGGTAGGTTGAGACATTAGTTTCTTTGGAACACATGTACAATCAATATCTTTATTGTAGTAGTAAGGGTTTAATTTTATCCCCCCCCACCCCGGAACCCCATTTAAAACTGAACCCCCACAGCATGTACAAGTGCTGATATTCGCAATGAATGGTAAAAAAAAGTTGTCTCATGTTGTGATTACACTGCAGCTGCTAGTTTACATTCTGCCACTAGATGTCACCATGCCAACACACATTGTGTTCGCAATATGTGCATGTACAAGTGACAATTTTGCAATAAAGATAATAATTAGAGATGGTCGAATTTTTGGACTTGCTAACTTTGTGAGCTGATTGCAAAGCCTCTGAACATGGTATCATCACCAAAATTGCTGGAGATATAGAGTCGAAATCCTGATTTTTTAAAATCTTGACTTGACTTTGAATTTAATTTGTGCAAAAACTATTTGTGTTAGAGTCATACTTTTTTTTGTAGTATACACCCAACCCTTCTCTACGTCTCCAGCAAGTTTGGTAATGATAGCATGTTCAGGGGCTTTGCAATTTACTCGAAGTCATTGAAATGGTCGAATTTTTGAAGAAAAATTTGACCATCTTTAGTAGTAATGACTGGAGATCACAAATTGTCGAGTTTATGAATAAAGAGCCTCTAAGGATTTCACTGACAATGAAAAAGGCAGAAGAGCGTACAGTCAATTATGGTGTAATGTAAGAAAATATTTGGGTATATGAACATCTCTACATATTATTTTATTATATTTTTGCTGTAATAAAAATTACAGAGAATGGTAATAAAAGTGTCTGGTGGTGGAGGGGGGGGGTTATAGTTGTTAACCTTCCTACGGTATTGTTTGGTCTCCGTCCAGCCTTTATTATTAACGATCCCCGATGGTCTGGTAGGAGTCAGTGTATTCCTCGCTCTATTTTCCCTCTCCGTTGCCATTCATGTGAGATAACCGATCACAGCCCAGGAGATCAATGGCTCCATCACTGCGCATGATGTCCTCCGACTGTTCGCACGGCGCAGGAAAAGGTTGTAACATTCTTGTCTTACCTCTGTAGCTTTTAACATAACACTAGGGCAATGTACAAAGCTCTGCAGTGCAGTGTGTGAGAGAAGCCTGGACTCCCTGGTGGGTTGCTTATGGACAGCTGCTACTGACGGTGCTAAGCCTCGCAGACAGAGAATGAAGACACAGGTATGAGAGATCCGTGTTGGGAGGGGAGAGTATGCAACAGCACACAGCCTGCTATAACCAATACTCCAGTTTGTGTTAAAATGTAGTGTTGAGCGTCATATGGTATGTTCGAATTCGCATAATATAAAGGAACATTCTAAATTCGTAAAAAAAAAAATATTCCACTGTATCCTATTGCCTCGCGCGTGACTGTTCGCAATTATACCAGCTTTAGGGCTTGTTTCCACTAGAACGATTGGCCACGGATGGATGTGTTTTTTTATCACGGCACCATGTCCACGGCCAATCACTCCCATTAAAAACTCATTCTTTAGTTTACATTTAGCGATTGTGCACAGACACGATTTAGGGCACAAATTATAACGCTACCCTACCTAATATACCTAGGTTGTTGTTCATTCGGAGCATTTTTTTTAGAGATGGTGCATCATCACCAACATTACTGGGGATGAAGAGAAGGGTTGTAGGAACACTGGTATTTTTACTTGTAGCAGACTCCTCACAGTGTGGTGACGTCACCACGCAGCAAGGAGTCGGCTAGAGAACGGACAGGAATCCCGTGTGCTCCACCAACACACGTGATTCCTGTCATATTGCAGCCAATTAACTTGTAGGGGGATGGATCCACATGCGATCCGACCTGCCGGAACTTTTGGTCGGATCCTCAAGGTGGGCACCCCTGTAGTTGCGGGCAACCGACCTTTATGTGTTCAGCGGGAGCGAGCACGGCGGTCGGTCGGCCACAACTATTGCCGGGAATCAGCCCATCTATGGGGAGCTTAACACACATATTTTAGTTGGAAATGTATTTCAAAGTCTACTCAAAAAGTTAAAACTTGACTTTAAAATTACATTTCATGCAAAAACTGGAATCAGCTCACAATTTGGCTAGTGGAAATTTCAACATTTCATATGTTTCCTTCAAGGTGGCCTGCAAGTTCTGATGAAGGTGAAGTTGTCATGTGCCAATGGGGTTTGTCCATTCAGCTTTAAGACAATGACTTCTCTTTAAAGTTTTCTATTAAGAGTTTGACGCACAAAAGCCCCCTATAGACAGGCCGATTCCTGGCCATAGTTGTGTGCGGCCGACTGCCGTGCTCGCTCCCGCCGAACACATAAAGGTCGGTCACCTGCAACTACAGGGGAGCCCACCTTGAGGATCCGACCAAAAGATCCAGCAGGTCGGATTGCACGCGGATCCATCCTGCTGGTTCTTTTTTTGTGCCCGATCCTCCGATCCTGCTGCAGGAAGTTAACTCAGAGAGCAAGTCTTCTCCTCCTCCAAGGTAATTGGCTACAATCTGACAGGAATCACATGTGTTGGTGGAGCACACAGGATTCCTGTCAGTTCTGTAGCCAACTCCTAACAGCGTGGTGACGTCATTACGCTGCAAAGAGTCTGCTACAAGCCGGCCATAGATCGAGACATCTATGGCCGGCTATAGGGTGCATGTCTTGCTTGCCCAATGAATTCCATTTGGGGAGCACTGTAAACAAATAAAATGAATCGGTCACTAGAGATGGTTGAATAATTTTTCAAAAATTCAACCATTTAGACAATTTCAAATTAATTGCAAAGCCTCTGAGCATGGTATCATCACCAAACTTGCTGGAGATACAGAGAAGGGTTAGGGGTATACTACAAAAAAAAGTATGTCTCTAACACAAACAGTTTTTGCACAAATTAAGTTCAAAGTCAAGTCAAAATGTTGAAAATCTGAATTTTGACTTCGACTCGATCATTTTGGTGATGATACCATGTTCAGAGGCTTTGCAATCAGCTCACAAAGATAGAAAGCCGAAAAATTTGACCATCTCTATCAATCACGAAAAAGGATAATGGGGGGAGAGATCAGTGGTCCCGGTCTATCCACCCATTAGGTTTTTTTCCCTACCGGGGCAGGGTCAAGGGGACTTTTCTTGGGCCACCTCACTGAAAACACATACGAGGATTCAAACAAAATAGTAGTCAAATTATAACAAGCAAAGCAGTCAAAAATAGATCTCACATAGGAGATAGATTAGGCATTATAAAGTCCGGAATAAAGTTCATAAATCAGCTTGAGAAGATTTTCATTTATTCTACGAGTTTAGTAAAAACAATCAATGTCTGATGCTGTTCACGGTTGGCAATGCCCCAAGTGTCCGATTCATCAATGTAAATTTGAGAATTTAGTTCCTAAACAGCGGGACCACTGGTCTCTCCACCCATTATCCTTTTTCTTGTATTGTATTTGGGATGTGGGCTTCCTGTTTACACTAGAGGCTTTATGGTAAACCATTTGTTTCAATCATCTCTATCAGTCACGTTATGGGCATGTTTCCAATTAGGCGTTTGCCCGCAGTTTGAATCATGGCGTTTACTCGCAGGAGATCACTAGTAGAAACAGGTCATGGACCTGCAGGCTGGAAGTGTGGGGTGCTGCAAGATGTCCTGTCCCACCTACACCACTTTCTGCCTGATCGCACCGATGGACAGTTTACAGGGTAAAGAATCCATGGATGGAGAGGCGATTTTTTAACCGCATCCATTCATCTCTATGGCCGCAATCAGAAGTGATCTACTGCATGGGTCCCACAACCTCGCGTGGTCCCCGATCCAAAAACCCTGACGCAGCTGTGGCTGTCATCCATTGCATTGGATGTAGATAGCGCACTCCCCTATTCAATGCAATGGATTTTGACCAAGGTTTTCCAACTACTCGAAGGAACCGTGGTTGGCTTAGATGAAGTAACAGAGTAGAAGACAATCGGGAGCTGTGAGCGCGCACGCCGCCCGATTTTCCTCTAATCTGTTACTTTATCGAGCCGTGTGTGGCTAGCTTAAGAGTGTTCAGATCACTCTAAACATTCAGATGTGATGCGCTCTTCTTTTCTCAATCAGTGAGCAGAATCAGTTACATATTTATTGTAAGTGCATTATGCTGTAAAAAGTTATACTTTTAAGGTAATTTGATGTTGTTACTTCATAGTTTCATAGCAAGTTACATTTTAACTTTCTTGTTTGACATAAACATTATACAGTCTGACATTTCATCTCCCGATATGTTTAGATTTTTGTTCTGGCCAAAATGAAATTTGGACGTGAAAACCCCATACGGGCCGGCAGCGTGTGGCCGGGACTCCCTTCTCTAACAATGGCTTGACCCCGTCACTGACATCTCAAACGCGCGATCCCTCAGTACAGTTCTAACATTTGCCTTTTATTTTGACATTTTTTGGCATTTTGTGAAAAAGTAGACTTGAAAGATTGTGAAACATGAAGACCTCTGAAGATGGCTGGCATGTCAAAGGAGCAGAAAGTGAGTTTATTAAGTATTCAGTAAGTTTGCTTACCGCTTTTTTTTCTCCTTCTAGCTGTTCTCTCTGAACATATACTTAACAAACACATAAAAACACATCTCGTACCTCAAGGCGGCCGCAGGTTTTAAGACATCTGCATTCCATTTCAGTGCTGGTTCGTAAAACATTCTTCTACTTCCCCTAAAGACTCGTCCAATTACCTCTTTAGGTTTTTTTTGATAGTTAAAGGTTGAAAGATAAAGATGCCGTATGTAGTATTCAGGTTTAAATGTTATCTTTCACTCTAAAAAAGTCACTACAGCTGAGATAGATATGGGATGGATAGATAGATAGATAGATAGATAGATAGATAGATAGATAGATAGATAGATAGATAGATAGATAGATAGATAGATATGGGTTCTATAGATAGATAGATAGATATGGGTTCTATAGATAGATAGATATGGGATAGATCAATAGATATGGGATGGATAGA
>CM070038.1:7781286-7793391 GCA_036250615.1 Ptychadena robeensis | reverse complement strand
CAATGTTACTGATGTAGGACCGCCAAAGTTAAATAGGAAAGCTGGGTCATAGTGTGACCAATTCACAGGTGAGTTGCTATGCCCTATGCATTAACAGCTTGGTTTGGGGGCCGCATGTGAAGGACCAAGGGGGCCGCCAATCAACGCCCAAAGGGCCGCATGCGGCCCCTGGGCCGCAGGTTGGTCACCTAGGTCATAGACAATCTCTAGTTGTAGAGGTCATTGTTGAAATCCTATTTTCAACCAATGATGGATGGAAAGTGGCTGAAATAGACCAAAAACTGGCGTATAGCCACCTAACAGGGAAAGTACGTCATCCTACTCACCATGTGCTGCTCCTTTTGTTGGGTGAAAATGTTCTATAGATGGGTATTTATCTGTTTGCCTAGACTTTAGCTTTAAATAATTGAGTTAAAGTCATGATCCAATGCAGTAAGTGGCCCGGCACCCACTGCAATAATAGGCCAGCGAATTGCTAAAACACGAGATAATGAGCATCTCACAGTGACCTAGATTTGCGGCAGAATCCTCCACACCGTGCAGGCAAATATCTATAATCCAAAGGCAGAAAAATAGCGTTCACCCAACAATAAACCATTCCATACATCTGTAGAGCTGACGTAACCCCAGCAAAAGAAATTGCCGTAAATACAGGTGTTCGGTGAAAGGAAACTATAGGAGGTTTCGTATTACTGATAAAAATTCTACTTTGGTGTAGTTAGCTGGAGATGTAAGGCTCAGACAATTTGTCAGCTGGTTTGGGAATAAAAATTTCAGTATGCCTTGTTAGATTCTCTACTGGGCACTAAGGCTCCCACAATGCATTGTGGGATGCCAAGGTGATGTGCCAGAAGCCTGACTTGAAGGATAAATAGAGATTTGTCTGCGGAGTGCCCGCTGGTTGCTTCACTCCTACGTCTTAGATCTGCTCAGGAAAAGCCACATATTTCTCTTTCCTGGCTAGGCCCCCTTAAAGGGAACCTGTAATGGTTCACAATCAGTTTTACTCACATTTTTTTTAATATTGTGTGATTTCTTGCCCTGTAATTTGTCGGGATATGTTCTAGGGAAAATAGGTGTAAAATGTTGGGCAGCACAGTGGCTAAGTACGGGTAAAATGGTGGCTCATCAGGGACAGCACAGTGGTGCAGTAGTCGAAGCATCATAGCTTATCAGGGATAGCAGGATTATTATTATAATTATTATTATCATGTATTTATATAGCGCCAACATATGACAATGCGCTGTACAATACATTAGAGTGGAGATACAACACACAATAACACACGGGTACAGGTTATCACATAGGAGGAGTAGAGAACCCTGCCTGGACAGGCTTACAGTCTAATAGGTTGGAGAATAGTGTATACAATAGGTGTGGGGGGGGGCACTGGCATGGTTGTGATGTTAGGAGTGAGAGAATGGGTAGGCGAGACTGAAGAGGAGGGTTTTCAGGGCTTTGTTAAAAAAAACTCAAGGTAGGAGCAAGCCTAATGGGGCGAGGGAGGGAGTTCCAGAGAGTAGGGGCAAGTCTAATGGGGCGAGGGAGAGAGTTCCAGAGAGTAGGAGCAGCCCTAGAGAAGTCCTGTAGCCGGGCATGAGATGATTTGGAGATTTTATTAGTAGGTCACTGGAGGAGCAGAGGGGGCGATTAGGGGTGTATTTGTGTACCAGGTTGGAGATGTAAGGAGGACAGGAGGTGTGGAGTGATTTGAAGGCAAGGCACAGAATTTTAAATTTAATTATCTGGACAATTGGAAGCCAGTGTAGAGATTTGCAGAGAGGAGCAGCAGAGGAGGAGCGGTTAGAGGAGTAGATGAGTCTGGCAGCACCATTCATGATGGACTGGAGAGATGATAGTCTAGTAAGAGGGAGACCAGAGAGGATGATGTTGCAGTAGTCGAGATGAGGGATGATGAGAGCATGTAGCAATATTTTGTATGTAGGCAATAAAGGAGAGCGCAGAGTCGAAGATGACACCAAGGCAGCGAGCTTGTGGAATAGGGGAGATGATGGTGTTATTACTGTAAGTGAGATGTTGGGGGGGGGGGGGGGGGGGGGGGGTTGGTAGCTGTTTTAGGAATCTGTCAGCCATCCATAAAGAGATGGCCGAAAGGCATAAAGAGATATTGTCCAGGACAGAGAGAGTAAAGGCCGGGGTGGAGAGGTAGATTTGGGTGTCATCAGCATATAAATGGTATTGCAGACCAAAGGATGAGATGAGTTTGCCAAGGGAGGAGGTGTAAATGGAGAATAGGACTGGACCAAGGACGGAGCCTTGTGGGACGTCAACGGGGAGGGGGGAATGAGAAGAGGAGCCATTGAAAGAAGTTTGGAAAGAGCGGTCAGTCAGGTAGGAGAACCAGGAGAGGGCAGAGTCACGAATACCAATAGAGTGAAGGGTCTGTAGAAGAAGAGAGTGGTCAACAGTATCAAAGGCAGAGGAGAGATCCAACAGAAGAAGTAGGGAAAAGTTGGCTTGGGCCTTGGCAGTGAGCAGGTCATTAGCAACTTTAGTGATGGCTGTTTCAGTGGAATGAGAAGGCGTGGGGGCTCATAAGGGACAGCACAGTGGCTCAGTAGTGGAAGCATCATAGCTCATCAGGGATAGCAGGATGACTTGGTAAGGCGTGGGGGCTCCGAAGGGACAGCACAGTGTCTCAGTAGTGGAAGGCAGTCCCCATTTAAAGTGATGGCAGGCACACAAAGGGTGCCCGCCGATCAGTTGAGAGGCCG
Source organism: Ptychadena robeensis (assembly GCA_036250615.1). NCBI lineage: Eukaryota > Metazoa > Chordata > Amphibia > Anura > Ptychadenidae > Ptychadena > Ptychadena robeensis. Next base: position 7,790,655 of record CM070038.1, on the reverse strand, counting down.
GTGTTCTGAGATATTTTGCTACCCTTACAACTGTGCATGTGCAGATAGCCCTAGTTTTGGGGCTTTTCAGGGTTAATCTTATGAATTTCAGGTGTCAAGGTTAGGGGTTTGGGGGGGTTAGATGGAGTGGTGCTTGATAGTAGAGGTACGTTTTTGGGGTTGGGGGTTAAGCTTAGGGGTTTGGGGGGTAAAATGAATCTAACCTCCCCAATCCCATAACCCTTACCTTAACCCTCGGAACCCCCTAACCCTAACCTTAACCCCCCCAAACCCCTAACCTTGACACCTAAAATTCATTACATTAACCCTGAAAAGTTGTAAGGGTAGGAAAATATTTCAGGACATGAAAATATCTCAGAACACCGGCTGCAGCAGGATGACGTCATCCCGCTGAAGTTGATCCCTCATCTATCGAGGCAGAATTGCCTCGTGTATGGCTTCCTTTAACGTTCTGACCTATAACTATTTATATAAGAGCAGCGGGTTTAGTGTTTAAAGCTCTAGTAAGATTCTGCAGCGTACAGAGTAAATCAACTGCCGAGTTTCTGAGTTCACAAACCATTAAGGAGTATTTACTTTTAACTTGAGTCCCATTTCACAGAGGCCCTCTCGCTAACGCTTGCCATGAAGGAGCTTTAAAGTTCGGGTACTGCTAAGCCACAGAGGCACCAATGTGTACGCTGTTGTCTCTGCAAACCTGTTCAAAATTCTCATCGTCTTTCAGGTCATAAACTAATTGTTCGAGAAAGCATCAGGAGAGCCTATAGCTAGCACAGTCTAAAAGATCATGTGAACAAGTGTGTTATTAAAGGTCATGCATGAACTCCGGGCAAATGGGGAAAGAAATGCATATGTAAGCATATGTTCCCACTTATGCGATCGGCTGAGGGCGGAAGCGATTTTTCAGCCCTGATCTCGTCCATAGATAGTGATAGCCGAACATCATCCAGGTCCATAAGCAAACAGGCAGATAAGACTGTTCATTGGGAATTTGAATCAGGAAAACTGGAAGTGATGTCACTTTTGGTACATGGAACGCACAGCAGCTGGTTTCGATTGCCAGAAGTGATGTCACTGATGTTTTTTAGGGCCACTTTTTGACTAGAGACAGGGTTCTCTACCTGGCCTCTAGCAAAAGAATTCTTCCTGTGACCAGATCTTTCTGAGTCACACAAATAACAAACTTCTTAACGACTAAAGCTAGCCATACACAGTCGGATTCCATGGCCGAACGATCACCTATCCGATCGATTCCGGCGATCTCAGCGGGAATCGGAGGTCCGATCGAACGGCCAATTAAGTGTGTCCGATCGCTACATACCACCTTGTCCCACGGATTCCTGGACGATTCCGTGTCCGATCGCTTACTCCACAAATGGCAACTCCCCCTGATGTGTGCAGAATCGGATCAGAAAGACCAACATGTTGGTTCTCTGTCCGATCCGATTCTGGGCCCCCGAACGATCGGATGTGATCGGACGGACAAGGTGGGCTTCACACGATTCCGGGACGATCGTTTCACGTGCATGCACCCGGAATCGATCGTCCCGGAATCCGATGGGAAACGGACCCGTGTATGGGGGCCTTAACAGGGCTAGTCGAACACCTGTACTGTACGCCAGCTTAAAGGAAAGCAGATATACATGTTCCCGCCTGTTCGCTGGAAATTTGAATCAGGAAAACCGGAAGTGACGCCAGTGATGTCACTTCTGGTACATGGAATGCACAGTTCCTGCTTTCGATTGGCGGACGTGATGTCACATTCACGGCTTTCTGGAGCCACTTTTTCGCTAGTGACCGAGTTCTCTTCCCGGTCTCTAGTAAAATAATTCTTCCTGCGGATGGATCTTTCTTAGTCTGATCCGGCCGCAGGAAGAATAACAAACATCTTCTCGCCGGCTAACAGGGCGGGTCAAACACCTATACTTTCCGCCGGCTAAAAGGAAAGCGAACAACCTTGTCCGCGGCAGAACTGTCCGTCTAGTGGACAGTTCGACCATCACTACCCATAGACATGAATAAATAATCCATTCATCCATTCATCCTCTACGGGTGCAATCAAGGGGCGATCTTGTTATTTTTTAATGGGGGTGAGCAAAAAAAAATCTTGACTTCAAATCGTGTGGTCGATCATGTCAGAAATTGCGCACTTTTACAACCGCGTCTGCGCCACAGCTGATGTTGGAACATACCCTAACTGAATGCTAAGTATAACTTTGTAAAGGAAACATTGGACATCAAACTTTTAGTTCTTGTTAATCATTGTAATATTATACATACAAATAAATCACCTTAAAGTGGATGTTTTCTCAAAAAAAATTATTTAATATAAACAAAGTAAAACTTTAACTTTCCTCTAAGCCAGCACAGTCCTAAAAGAAATCTATGGTTAATGCTCTCTGTAATATTATATGTCTCTACTTTACAACTACAGAGCAAAATAATGATATCTTACTCATATACTGTCTCATTACTGTGGACTGGTTATCTCCTACAGACTGTATAATGACAATCTTGTGACCTTGAGTATGCAATGGCAGTCTTAGGAGAAATGGGTAACAGTATTATATGGTAAATAAGGTCAACCCAAAAATGATAAAATTATATTTTCCTACCATGAAGGAAACCAGGTGTACACTGGATCAGGGTCCATATCGAACAGGAATGGAAGTGCAAAGTGGTGCACATCGACTCACCACACTGCAATCGATCACAGGTCGATCAAACGAGTATTGTCCCATGTATGGGGGGGCTTAACAGAAGCTAATGTAGTGGCGCGCCATGGTGTGTGGAGGGCGTAGGTCCCTTTAAGAGTGTGACCCAGCCACACAAAGTTTAAAGAAGAGGCTTTTAGGAAGAGGAGGTGCTCAGTCCAGGGATCAAGGAAGAAAGACAAGTTCGCCCTGTGCCACTTTCCCCTGCCAGGACTTACAGCCGGCGAGTGCAATAGTACACAGCTATCTGCTTTGCCAGCCGCCTCTCCTCCTGCCACCGGAGACGACTCCGTTAAAAGTGGGATGGCATCCCCCTGCACCACGTTGGGCCACGCCTGCCTACCCGCGACCTACCTGCTGCTGTGCCAGTGGAGCATTTCTGCCGTACCGCTACCCATCCAGTGTCTATCCGCAGTGTGGAACTGCTGATCAGCTGTGACCCTCCTCAGGCGGAGGTATTGTCCTAGGACACCCCCCCTGCCGGGTAGTGGTCCTTTATTACCAGTGACTACTACTTTATACACTCGATCTGGTCTCTTGTTGCTGCTTTATTGTTGGCCAGGTGTGATGACTATTGAGCAGCAATTTTGCCTGTGTTTGGAGACCTCGTTAGGGTCTTATTGTTAATTAAAACGTTTTTGAGCATCAACAGCTGCCTCTGTCGTCTGGTTGATTCCTGTGTGGTTACAACATTGGTTCCCAAACTGGGGGGCGGGCGTGAAGGTATTCCGGGGCTGGGGGCGCTTGCCCTCATTCTTAACCTGTGTTTGAATAGGGCTCGATAATGTTCAGAAAACAGAAAAGGGGGCCCTTCAAGGAAAGTTTGTGAATCACTAGGTTACACTAATATGCTAACAAAAGATGCCTGATTGAGTGACAGTGGTGCCCCCCTTCCTCTTTTCCCAGTTGGGGGGGGGGGGAATTAAAGGACCCTCAGAATAAGACGCAATTGGGTACTTATACTAGCTGCGTTTAAAATGCATTCATACCTTCTTAATGTATGCATACATTGATTTCTTGGGGTTTTTGTTGTCCTGATGTTCAGCATTAAGCATACAAAGTTCTGTTTTATCGCAAAGCGATAATGTCACGGCCAACACAGCAATCGCTCACCGCGCTCTGCGTGCGCTCCTAGAATAAATAATCCAGCCTGTGGATTTGAATATCCTTCCCTACTTGACTCAAATCACAGAAGCATGAACAATGAACGCAGGGACAATACGAGACCTTTATAGCGGATGGATCACGTCACTGCAAACGCCGAGGTGAACGCGCTCTTTTGCATGTTTATTAATTCGCAGAATTCCACCCAACGCAGAAGCTTTTAAGGTCATTTAAAATAATCCGGCCCAGAGCAACAATTCATTTTACTGTAAACACCGGCCAATGGAATTTATAATACATAATTTATAAGGACAAAGATACAACAGTCACATCGAATTATTCCGAATGCTTGCAGCTCTAACAACAGAATAGTAATGTTACAAATAAAAAGACATGAACGGAAAGGAAAATCAACATTTCTGAACACCCGGCGAACAAGAGCGCCGCTTTGAACTGCAACTGAGATCATAAAATCCAGGATTAAAGGGGAATTATAGATTTGACTGTTTTTAAACAAAAGAAAAGTATCAATCATACAAAATAAGGGTGAATTAATTCCGCCACTTAGAGGGAAAATGGCTATGTAAGGAACCGCAGTGCACTGAACACACATGGGCGAGCACAAATATATATTTACAATTTGCTGAATCTCTGGTTCAAGTCAGACTTATAACAAGTCACAATTTATAAAACCTCTCCAATGGAATATTAAACATCAGATCTGGTCCTAGGACCAGGATTAGGGATAAGGGGCTATTCCAGGGATGGGCCAAGGGCCACATCCGGCCCATTTAGCTTTCTTTTCCGACCTTTTTCCCATTGTTGAAAATATGCTCCTCTCCACAATGAGTGCACATAATGCCTAGAGGTGTCCAAACGTTGCCTTGGGGACGATGCAGTGGCGTGACCACTGTGGGCGCATCCTCATGGCAACAACAGGAAGCCTCTAGGAATTATCTCGGCCAATTGTATTGAAAGAGCATATTATTTTAAGTGCAGTAGATTTAAAAAGATGACAACGTCCCTGCCACACATCACCTATTATACATCACCGTCATCCTTAGTGATGCCATGGAATTGTCACAGCTATGGCCGGCTCATGTTCCAGCCCCTTTAACAAATTTAAGAAGCCAATGTGGCCCACGAGTCAGAAAGTTTGACCACCTCTGGTCTACTCTTGACAATGTGCAGCAGCCTGGTATATTCTTAATCGCTTGAGCATTGCACCCATGGTGCGCTTCTTTTAAAAACATTGTAATCCCCTGCAATTCTGCACTCTCCCTCCCTTTCACTTTGCATTCCAGGCAACATCAATAAGCCATCCATGGCCTCTCCATGAGACATTGATGATACTGAACAGGTGGACCTGGAAGAGATTGGTCCACCTATACTCTCCATCGCTGCCGCCTCCTCGATTATAGGTAAGTATCCCAGAGTTTAAGTCCTGAGTGGTCAGTTGTACCCCACAAATTTACCCTGAGTTAAGGCTGACCACTCGGTAGGCTAATCATCTCCCTAGTGTTACAGTCAGAATTTTGTTTTCCAGCAACCCACCTACCAGAATACAAGTGGAGGTAGGCCTGAGGATGGGTCTGAGCTACCCCTAGCACCATGGTATATTGGGTTGGTGGGAGGGCCACTTCAGGTTATCTTTTATCCAAAATATGGATGAGGCTAATTTCAAGAAAGCATCTGAAAGATACAGATATGGTTTCATTGTATAATTTATCATAGTAATTAGATACAAAGAGAAGTTGCCCTCCACAGACTTACCATGACAGAGATATGCAATATCCTGAGTTCTTCTTCAGCTGCATCGCCTTGAGGTTCCTCTGTGGCCTCCTGTCCAGGTAAATTGGATGCTCCATCCTGGTGGTGAATATGGAAGAGGAGCGTTCCATTCTCAAGCCACTGCTGTCTCCAACGTACCAAGGGGATGTCATCTGTGTTGCCTGCGATTTCTGGAAGAATAAGAGGAGGATTATGGGACAAACTATAAATACAGGTGAATACTACAGGTTTCCTTAAAAAATGTGGCAATGATTGCGCAAAGATTATGCTCTTCAGTTATGACTAGAGATGGCCACGAACTTTCGACTAGTGTATGTCATGGCCATAGGACCCCAGCATTGCTAGCATTTGAAGGCACACCCACTCCTGCCCCTCCTTTCATCATTGCCTTGCAGCCCATCAAACAAGGTGGATTGTACCAACATGGTGACAGCAGAAGGGTTCCCCAATTCATGTCCACCTCTTGCTAGCATAGGGAAATCTAGAGTGCCTTCACAACTGATCCACTACTCCTGCTCGCAAGCCTCTAGCATTCCTGCCCTATATAAGCCTGGATGATGCATGACTGCCCTGCATGTAGTGTTGAGCTACATAGGCAAAATATTGCAAATTCCTTACCTAATATTTACAATAAATTTAAGAATTTGTGGTCTCCAGTCATTATTACCTTCATTGTGCAAATCAGCACTTGTACATGTGCTTATTTTGAACGCAATGCCCATTAGTTTTGTACTGACGTAAACACATTTGGCATGAGTACACCGCAACGACATTGGTGGGTAGTGATGGCCGAACATCAGCTGTGGCTGTTCGCGAACAGGCGAATCGAACTTCTGCAAATACCCGCCGCGAACATGTGAACAGCGAACCTCCATTGACTTTAATTGAGGGTGAACTTCTCAAACCTTCAGGCCATATTTGTAGCCAAAATACCAATACCTTCTGCCCCAAAATATAGATTTTTTTAAAATTCTGTATTCTTCATGTCTAATGGCCCAAAATCACATCTAGATTAAAGATTTTGCCAAAACTTAGCTGGAGTGGGCTTTCAGCCTGACAGAACCTTCTCCAGCACATCACATTTAGTCAGATCTCTCTGCAATGCATAATACAGCATACACCACCCCCAGAGAAGGTAACAGTAATGGTGAACTACATGTAACAGAACACCTTAGCTATAGCTAAAAATCACCTATCTAGTACTGGAGACACAGGATAAATGTAAAATGGCTGCTGGGCTGCTTTTTTTTTATAAGGGGGGGGGGGGGGGGGGGTGTCCTCCAGGAGCAAAATGAAGTGTTATTGGCTGTACTGTCCCACCTGACGATAGGGTGTGGGGTCGCACTTTGTCTCCATGTTAAGGTGTAGGGGACGGGAAGAACACCCATAATGTTCACCGGCATTGCGAACTGCGAACATGCTTTGTTCGCCGCGCACTGTCCGCCGGGAGAACTTTTCGGCCATCACTATTGGTGGGCATGGATTGTCGGCCCAAGATAGGGGTGGAGATTAGGGGATTACCCACAATGGACATGTCTGGAAACATAACAAAATTATTGGTCTAGCACATGGAATTTTTGCATAAATCAAGGTCAAAGTCAGGTGGAAATTTCGACTTGGCTTACTTTATTCAAAAACGTAAATTTTGCTGACTTTGTGTGCTGATTGCAAAGCCTCTGAAAATGGTATCATCACCAAACTTGCTGGAGATATAGAGAACATTTGCGGGAACATTTGAAAAAAGAAAGATTTGCTCTAGCACATGTAGTTTTTGCATAAATTAAGTGAATTTTGACTTTGAACTTAGTTTGTGCAAAACCTATTTGTGTTAGAGACATACTTCTTTTGTAGTATACCCCCAACCCTTCTCTACATCTCCAGCAAGTTTGGGGATGATACCATGCTCAGGGGCTTTGCAATTAACTTGAAATCTTTGAAATGGTAGAATTTTTTAAAAACAAATTCGACCATCTCTAATGATGAAAGGAAGGGCAGGGTGTGTGCCTTAAAACACTATCCATACTGGGGTCCTATGGCTATGCTGCTCAGTTGAAATAAAAAAATATTCAACCATCTTTAGGTTTAGCTTCTGAAGATACTTTGGAGGTACCTGATGCTAGATGCTGATGCTATACTAGATGCTCCCTATTTGACTTTATAAGTTTGAAATCTACAGATATATTATTGTTTGTGTACATCAGTGGTTCAAAGGTATGCCAGGGGGGCACTGGCCCTCATTCTGAACCTGTATTTGAATGCGGAGGGGGCTCGATAATGTTCCTAAATAGAAAAGGGGGAGTTTGGGAACCACTGGTGTACATAGTTGTGACCAGCTAAATGTACAAGAACTCAAATATTTATGATATATAACTTCCCATTAAGTAGCATTGCTTGTGATTTACTCTTTTTACCTCCACGCAAGTCAGGGCCTCCTAAAATCAACAATTCAATATTGCTTTATGAGGTTAAAAGAAACAGTTGGGATTGAGTTGCATTCCTTTCTCAGTATTTTCTAAAAAAAAAAACAGTTCCAAAAGTCACCATCGCAGCGAATATTTTTACAAATGGAATTCACATCGAAAGAACGTTCAGGTAAATGTTATGTTTCCATGGTAACCTAATAAAGGAAACCACGGAATACCACGCTAGAGTCTAGAATGCGGTGACTTGTACAGTAAATTAGGTCAGCGTATCTGTTTATGTTCTGTAAAATGACTCTGTGTGTTTGTGTTCCGTGAAAAGAAGAAATTTTGCTTTAATAAACACGGAGGAGGTTTTGCGCGCCCTCTGTGTACGCACATCGACTCTTCTATAAAAGTATTGTGGGTCCCCGAATATTTCACTTCCACATTATTTCTAGGCTATGAGTTGGCCGCAGCAGCAGTTTTCTTTTTACAAGCGATAGAACATCTGGATATTACGCTTCTTCGTAGACGGTTTGCCCAAAGAAATATTTAACCCCGAGGCTCCCTAATGATCTGAACAGCTTCTACTCTACAGAATTAATTAGCCACAAAATTTCACAAATGATTGTTAAATGTTTGTACCCTAACGTTTACCAGACAGTTCATTTAATATCACCTCAAGTTATAAAGTCTCTGATTTAGAGCTTTTTGGATAATGTTGCTTTCTAATAAAAAAAAAATGCTGTGTGTTAAACTAAAAAGTACATGACTTGGGTAGGAATAATCAGGGTAATTGGAGTTATGGCCAAGTACTTATCCCTCCAAAACTTCATACCAATACCTTTAACCTCCCTAGCACACTGCTGAGGTCCAGATCTCTGTACCAAAATTGCACCATAGACTTTTCATGTTGTAGGCCTGTAACTTACCAAAAAATGTCCATACCCCCACCTCAGACTTACCATTCACATTACTTCCACTACTACATGCATGGGACCGCCATCTAATTAAATTGGTCCTCTTGTCCTACCATGGCCCTATGACCCCACTAATGTCCAACCCAGACTTCCCGCCAGGATACAAATCTCCTCTGCTGGACAGCCCAACGCCCCTCTCCTCTAATCTCAGCTCTTTCGAATGATGGACTTAAACCACTTCACCACTTAGTAACTCGCTGGGACAGGTGCCCTCTGTTCTTACACAAAATATACCCTCAGACCTCCCCCTTATGCTGGAGATGCCTGACTGAGGTCAGCTCTATGCTCCACATATCATAGACAAAGGGGGGGGGGGAAGATGGTCGGACGGTGGGTTCCGAAAGTTTTTCAGACCCACGGTCCTCCCAGTTATTTCTC
>CM070038.1:7740669-7756704 GCA_036250615.1 Ptychadena robeensis | reverse complement strand
CCCCCCCCCCCCTGGGGAATCACGGCACGGCTCCTCCAGGCAGGAAGTTGGGGGTGTGGCAAGATGTCCTGTCCCACCCTCCACTTCCTGTCTGACTCGCACCCAGAGAGTAAATGGGCGCGGTTTAAAATCAATGGATGGAGACACATTTCAACCACGTCTTTGCATCTCTATGGCCGTGTTAAGGGTTGATCGTCTGCCTCCATGATTCAATACAGGTTAATGGGGATGACCCCATTAGATACATGGTGGCAATCTCCGCCCCATGTTTATAATCATGGGAGATCGCCCAAGTGGAAACAAGCCATGTACATCATGATATAGAGCGAACAACAGAGCCGTTGAGACAATCTGTATGCAGGTTAGGCTGTACCAACACGAGCTATATGGCAGATAAGGATTGCATACATTACATGGGCATTGCACTGCAGAGCTTCAAGATGTCATTTTTAAAATCTATTGTTAACATAAAATCTGCTGGGTCTGCGATGGTGTAAATTTCTCCCGGAATACAGACACACAGCAAATAAAAGAAATTCGATTAACGAGACGCTGGCGCTCCATGCAGATGTAAGCAGGAAAATAAAATATTTTTGTGTTGCAATGCAATAAGCTGCGTGCATGCAGAATTTAATAAATAGATAAACCATCACGAAATCAGAAAATTATGACTTTTTTTTTTCGTTTCTCATCTTTTCCCCCGAGCCAGCCAATAAATAACCTTAATTTTTTTCTTTCGGTAGAGTTCTGGTGATATTATATCAGGCAGATAAATGAAATTGTGTTTGGGGAAGCCGTGAAAGAAAAAAGCCTTTTATGTATATATATCAGACATTATAAGCGACAAAAGTGTCAAATGAAGCTAAAAAATGAGTATCTTAAGGGAGAAGAGAGATGTTAAGGAGATTTCGAGATTTAATATTTCAGTACAGTGTGCTTGCGTTACCGCAGGGCGAACTCACCCCTGAATGCACTCGGAAAATATATCGCTTGTTTTGTCGATGTGGATTCATTACGTGAGTGTAAAAAATAACACCCATGGTGACAACGGGATATCTGCACGGTTAGATAGGGCTCGGATATCTGGCAGATCAAGAGAGTCAACCTATACTTCCCCCGACCCCCGCATACAGGGTAGAGTGGCGCCGCTCAATACATAGATAACCTGCCGCAGCTTTTGTTGTTGTTTGCAGCGGTCTTGTGATTTACACAAAGCCAGCCGAGTGATAAACACACAGATCTAGTCTCCAGTTCCAACAAACCATTAATGTCACCACTAGAGATGGTCAAATGTTTCGACTTGCTAACTTTGTGAGCTGATTGCAAAGCCCCTGAACATGGTATCATCACCAAAATTGCTGGAGATGTAGAGAAGGGTTGTGGGGACATTTGAAAAAAAAAAGTATTGCTCTTGCGCATGTCGTTTTTGCATAAATTAAGTTCAAAAACAAAGTCGAAATTCAGATTTTCGAAATTCTTACTTGACTTTGTGCAACAACAATTTGTGTTAGAGACATACTGTATTTTCTGGCGTATAAGACTACTTTTAAACCCAGGAAAATCTTCTCAAAAGTTGGGGGTCGTCTTATACGCCGAGTGCTGAAACTTCTGAGACAGAATAGTCTGCCTGTCAGACATCGGAAGCGCCCCCCTTTCCCCCCTCTCTCTCTCCCTTCTCTATGTGTGAAACGAAGCTGACGTGCTCACTAAAGGCTGTGGCTCCAGTGGCTGAAACTGGTATTGCAGCTCAAACACATTAAAACACCTTCACTGTATCATGTGACATGATATCAGTTCAATTTTTGATTTCCAAAATTCTTTGAATTAAATGTATACAAGGTAAACATTAATATGAGAGGTTGCAGTTAGGAATGTACATTACTAATGTAAATGTCTAGGAATGTAAATTACTTAAAAAAAAAGGACTTTTAAGGTTCTTGGAGATCTGGGAATTGAAAGTCAGAGTAGACATATGTAAGGCCATGGGTCCACTGCTGTTCCCTGAGCTGGCCAAAAAAAATTACACACGCCGGCACATTTGCTGGTGGATTTCTTGTGACTTGAAGGCACTTTGCCCATGTCATAAGAATTAAAATTACCATATTGAAAGCAAATCTGATTTTTTAAATGTTTATTTTGTGTGCGTTGGAAGGGGTAGTCTTATACGGCGAGTATACCCCAAACTCTATATTTTAACTGGAAAAGTTGGGCGTCGTCTTATACACCCAGTCGTCTTATACGCCGGAAAATACGGTACTTTTTTTTACTACTTTTTTGGAGTGTACCCCCAACCCTTCTCTACATCTCCAGCAAGTTTGGTGATGATACCATGTTCAGGGGCTTTGCAATTAACTCGAAATCTTTGAAATGGTCAAATTAAAAAAAAAAATTCGACCATCTCTAGTCACCACTAGCGATGGCCAAGCATAAGCCAGGGCCGTTCACTAACGGGCGGATTGGACATTAATAAATGTCCAACGTCTGCATGTTCACAACGAACCGCCATCACTAGTGACCATTAAGCTGGCCATAGACCTTAGATCTTTCTGTCAGATATCCTTTAGTTCTACCAACAACTATGTAGTGCCGGGTCCTCTGCGATTGAACACAGGTAGACTTGATGGTTTAGAAAGTCCCTCATATTACATGGTTTTGGTAAAACATAAGGAGATCTAAAGGAAATCTGACAGAGAGATCTAAAAATGTATGGGGACCCTAAAGCTGGCCATACACCTTTAGATCTCTCTGTCAGATATCCTTTAGACCTTCCAACAACTATGTAGTGCCAGGTCCTCTGCGATTGAACACAGGAGACTTGATGGTTTAGAAAGTCCCTCATATTACATGGGTTTGATAAAAACCAAAAAGGGATCTAAAGGAAATCTGACAGAAAAATCTAAAAGTGTATGGGGACCCTTAGTGTTGAGCTTGAATATTCGAATTGAGAATATATTTGATGAATTGTCTATTTAAGAATTCGCAATGTTTTCGAATATGATGGTGGATGTTTGCAAGGTCGAATATTTGCAATATTCTGCATTGGGAAGTCGACCATTCATTTTGAAGGACATTGCAATGCAAATATATATTCACCATTCACACTAGAATTGCTAATATTGAATTGAATATTTGTAGAATTATTTGCAAAATATCTCAAATTTAAATATTGCCTATGTCGCTCATCACTAGTGGTCCTACACGGTTCAATTTTCCACACAGGTGATGAACAAGTGGACGCTCTTTTTGTCAATTGATCGTTCGTTCGACTAATAAACGGAGAATCAAACATAAATTCTTCCTTAAGTTTGATTGCATCAGGAATGGACATGTCTGCAAACCCCAGCCGAACGTGGATGGGGACCACATAGCCAGTGCTGACTGACACGCATCTCAAAGCGGAAAGCCAAGACACAGGAAAGGGGGCGGAGTGCAGGTGGAGCCCCGCTCCTTGCAGCCATCCTGTGTCCCGCTCTCAGCTCTGCCTTTCAGCAGCTTCCAGCCGGTGATGTGAGATATTTTCCTACGGAAGATACAAAGGATGAATACTGGATGACTCAATGAGCTGCTTCTTTTATGAGGACTGTGCTCCAGGAGGGAGAAAGGTGTTATTGGCTAACACTGTACCTCTTGACCATGACATGAGGGCTCTGAATTTCATGAATATTAAAATAAAGAGGGCGGGTCGAACACCTGGGCCCCCCTTTTCTATTTAGGAACATAATCGGGCCCCCTCCCTATTCAAACACATGTTAAGAATGAGGACCTGCAGCCCCTGGTATACCTTGCTCCCCCCTCCCCCTCACTGTGTTAGACCTATATACACTTGCCACGTCTGAGACAAAATTTGCTTTTACTGTCAAGTTTTCCACCCATTGATGAGCAAGCTTTGTCGCGGTGCTATCCAACTCTTCTGAGGAGATGGCAGATTGGGTTAAAGTCCAGAAGGCCACATTATTTCTCGCAATGCAGGCAGTTCAAGAATGAAAGGAAACAGATAGAAACCTCTTGTCTCTGCAACACTCTATAGTTTTTATCGAGCAAGTTGGTACGTTGGTTTAGTGCTCGTTATATCGCACAGGTCCGTGGTCCTTGTTCTCACATAATGCCTGCATTCCTTTTATCTTTCAGATCTTTGTTCCCACTAATTATTCTCCTGATACAAGCTCTCCAGGCATGAACTGAGCAAAGAGTAGAAGAAACATCACTGAAGTCGCAGTATTATGGTGATCAGTCAGGTTGTGTATGCGCTGCTATTGTAGAGGGAAAGAATACATTGTGCAGCAAAATATATAGCTAGAACCATTACCATGTATATACTTTTTTATCATGGATACAAAACAAAAGAATAAACCCCAGGCTCCACTAATGCAAGCCTCCGTTGCGTTACTGTGGACGCAAATGGGCTGCGCCACTGTCAAAGCCCCATTGTTGTCAATGGGAGGCTCTTGCAGTCCGTTAAAATCCCAACATTTTAACAGATAGTGGAGCCTACAGCTAATTTGCATGAGCCCTTAAAGCAGATGTTTATTTAAAATAAAAAATAACAAACCATATAACTAAAGTTTGACTTACCTCTGAGCTTCACAATCCAAAAAAAATAAACTTACCTTCTGCTCCCTGGAATCATATGAGAGATTACATGTTTATTTGCCAGTTTTCTGGGGGCTGATGCAATGCTATGAGTGGCCACTTGGGGGTGCCATATAATGGTTTTCAATGGAGAATGTAGGGCTTTCCACCACAGCGCTTCTTAATCACAGAGAAGAGAGGAGGAGCTTTACCAACATTACCCTCCTGGTCTCATTGGCTAGAGAGACTATATATATGCTATATAAGTAGTGATGAGCGGCATAGGAAATATTCGAATTTATAATATTTTGTGAATAATTCTACGTTTTCGATTCAGTATTTGTGAATATTCACAATTCGAGTGTATGGACATGAGTTCGAAAATATATTTGCAATTATAATCGCATATGAATGGTCACATGTGGTATTAATTTTTGCATTTCTGCAAAGCTTTCCAATGCATAATATTGCGAATATTCAACATTGCAAATCCGCTGTCATATTTGCAAAATTAGCAAATTCTGGAATAGCGGATATTCGTTGAATATATTTGCAATTCAAATATTCAAGCTCAACACTATAACACAAGTAATAAGCCAAGAGTGAGGCATTGAAAAGGTGAAGGGTGGAGGCAGAGTTACAACCATTAACCCTAGAAATTGTGTATTTCAGAACTTTGCGGTGTTCTGTATTTCTGGGTGTTTACAATTGTGAATTATTGAATGCACATGTGCAGATTAAAGTGCACCTAAACTTTCATAATGTACTCATTGTCTATTTTCCCTGGAATCTGGGGCCTTTAGAAATCCAATTTAAGCCTAATGGGTGAGCCTGCAAGCCTACAAACCTGTGGATATCTGTTGATATGCTGATTTTCTATCCTGGTGTGTACCTGGGTGGACCTCCCCGATTCCTTCCTTCCCATTACGTCCACGGTCCTGTGGCAACCAACTAGTGACAACAGTACTTGCACTTATGAATCCCAGATTCATTACCTGGAATACACCTGGAACCATTAACCATAACAAGAGAGACATATCCCTCATCCAGGAGACAGCCTTGAGATCCTTTACAACCCTATTTTCCAATGTTAGACCTTGGGTCCCTTGCTGGTATTATACTGGGCAACATTTAGCTAAGGTACATGTCACCTACGTGTGTTGCAATCTGCCCCCTCAGGTACTGAAAACAAAAATCTAGTTTTTTGTTTGTTTTTAGGGATGGTGGAAAAAATTTTAAGTAGAAATTTTGACTTTTTCGCCGAAAATTCGCATGCGGGAGTGATTGGAAAATTCGCATCGGCGAAAATTCGCATGGTGGTAGCTAGCTTTGTCAGCTTATTGCAAAGCCCCTGAAAATGGTATCCTCACAAAAATTTCTGGAGTTGTAGAGGAGGGTTGGGGGACATTGCTGGAGATGTAGAGAAGGGTTGGGGAAACATTTGAAAACAATACGTTTTGCTCTAACATGTCAAGTTTGTGTATAAATTGGGTTTAAATCTCAGCTCTGATTGTAAAGCTCAAGCTAATTTTCCACCAAATTTTCCACCTTATGTGAATTTTTGACCTTATGCGAATTTTAGGCTTTATGCATATTTATGAGTGTTTTATGCGAATTTTTGGCGTTATGCAAATTTTCGACTTTAGATATTTTGACTTGAAAAAAGTTGAAATTTCGCATCAAAATTTGATTGGGAAACTCTAAATGTAAGTAGAATCGAATTTTATTCTTTTCGACCATCTCTATTTGTTTTCACTTTAGGTTTGCTTTATGATTCATTTGAAGGTTCACTTTAAACTTCAAGTACAAACTCCTAATTAAAATACCTTTAATATAGTTATAATAACTGCAGATAATGGTATTATAACTCCGCACAGAGCGTTAAACAACTGTGAATATGTAAAAGTTTTGAGAGATTAGAGTTACCACATTACAACTCCACAAGTTTAATATTTTTCAAATGTTTTTGAGCAATTACCTCTCAGAGAACCTCCGAAAAAATGGTACGAATCTTCAGAGGGTGTCAATAATAAATCACAATCCTGGCATATTTTTTTAAGCATAAAAAAGGGTAAGGACAATTTCTCAGCAGGAAAGATAAAACACGTCCCGTGTTTTACTTTGAAAAACACATTTAATGCCAATCATCTGTGCGTGATTCTTCTTACATCTCGTGCGTTTCCTCAAAATTACTCTTCAGGAGCAGAATGGCACAGATGCAAATCTACAGAAATAGCGGAGCCCGAGCTTTGAGGAATGTAGGGCAGCGCATTTCCTTACACATGATGGCTGGCAGTAAGCCTGAAATCCCATATCAAACATCTCTGCGAAGGTTGGAAGAAAATACTTTTTGATCATGTTTTCATTAGACATCTAATGTAGACGAGATGACATTACCGTAACAGAGCAAAGAGCTTTTTTTTTTATGCCTCACGCTGTAACAGATGATTTTCAAAAAAACGAACACCTTCGGGGTCTGTGGTTGGCTCCTGCTATTATACTGGACAACTTTTTTACAAGAAAAACTAGAATAAAAGCAATCGCCCTCTATGTTCAAAGTCTAAGTGTATGACGTCTACCAACATCCATATTTGCATATACACAAGAAAACAAAAGAATGGTTGCACCCAGAAGTCTCAAGTCATGAATCCAGCAAGTGTGAGAAGGACTTTCAGGTGGACTTGGGGTATAAAACATATAGTATTTAATAAGTAGAGATGGTCAAATTTTTCGACATGCTAACTTTGTGAGCTGATTGCAAAGCCCCTCAAAATGATATCATCACAAAAATTACAGGAGATGTAGAGGGGGGAGGAACATTTGAAAAAAAAATGTTTTGCTCTAGCACATGGAGTTTTTGCATACATTAAGTTCAAAGTTTTTCAAAAATTCGACCATCTCTAATAATAAGGTTCAAAACAGGTCCAAATGGTTCAAAAAAAACTTCCACATTTTATATAGAGTCCAACTTTTTTTATCCAAGGTACATGTCCACTACATGTTATAAAACTGGACCATTTTGAGTTAATTGCAAAGCCCCTGAACATGGTATCTAGAGATGGTCGAATTTTTCGACTTGCTAACTTTGTGAGCTGATTGCAAAGCCCCTGAACATGGTATCATCACCAAAATTGCTGGAGATGTAGAGAAGGGTTGTGGGAACATTGGAAAAAAAGAAGTGTTGCTTTAGCACATGTACTTTTTGCATAAATTAAGTTCAAAATTAAAGTCGAAATTCCGATCTTCAAAATTTTTACTTGACTTTGAACTTAATTTGTGCAAAAACTATTTGTGTTAGAGACATACTTTCTTTTTTGGAGTATACCCC
Organism: Ptychadena robeensis; assembly: GCA_036250615.1. NCBI lineage: Eukaryota > Metazoa > Chordata > Amphibia > Anura > Ptychadenidae > Ptychadena > Ptychadena robeensis. Next base: position 7,748,807 of record CM070038.1, on the reverse strand, counting down.
CAACCCTTCTCTACATTTCCAGCAAGTTTGGTGATGATACCATGTTCAGGGGCTTTGCAATTAACTCGAAATTGGCGAAATTCGACCATCTCTAATGGTATCATCTCCAAACTTGAGTAGTTGTAAAGAAGGGTTGGGGGTATACTACAAATAAACAGTATGTCTCTAACACAAATAGTTTTTGCATAATTAAAGTTCAAAGTCATGTCAAAATTTCGAAAGTCAGCTGGTCGAAAAATTCGACTATCTCAATGTGTGGTGCAATCTGCCCCCTCAGGTTTCGAACACAAGAATAAAAGCCACCACGTTTAATGTATTATAAGGTGCACTCATGATTTTGAGGAGGAAATTAGAAGATACTCATTCAAGTCTAACACCAATAGTTTTTGCATAAATTAAGTTCAAAGTCATGTCAAAATTTTAAAGTTGAAATTTCGCAATATGTGCATGTACAATTGCACAATGAAATTATTAATGACTGGACATCATAAGTTACAAATTTATTGTAAATATTAGGGGAAAATTTGCAAAATTTTGTGAATACGAATATTGCCTATGCTGCTCATCACTAGTAAATGGTAACAAGAAGCAAAATACAGGGAAAATAGGGGGTAAAAAGGGTAGACCTATATGCCTAATCAGGAATCATAAGTCCAGAAGCTAATCGTAAAAGTCCCAACTATGGCAAGGGACAACTAGTTAACTGGAAATCACTAGTTGTGTGTCTTTGGGGGGATTAAAGTCTCTGGCACCCAGACCAACACAGGTTATGGCAGAATCCACAGCCCTGACAAGAAGCACCACCCACTAGAAAAAATTTATGTAGATGGGCATTCCCAAGCAATTGTGAACTCCAGATGCCAACACACCGGTTTAAATAGTTGAGTCCAAAGCGTGGATACAGGTCTTAAGCCCAGGCTGGTCCATTCTGAGCTGACTCATTGGGGGAGGGGCCAAGCTTATATACCGCCCCCATGGGGATATGGGAAAGATCCTTAAAGGGGACTGCACCCAAATCCTTAAACCAGGCAGGATTCACAGCCTTGACAAGAAGCACCACCCCACTGGAAAAAAATAATTGCTGTAGATGGGCATTCCCAAGCAATTGGGCACTACAGATGGCAACATACCGGTTTAAATGGTTGAGTCATCAGGCTGGTCCATTCTGAGCTGACTCATTGAGGGAGGGGCCAAGCTTTTTTACCGCCCCGAGGGGATATGGAAAAGATCCTTAAAGGGGACTGCACCCGAATCCTTTTACCAGGCTAACTCACTGTGCACTACACTACAGTCATATAACTATGAGCTACGTAAATTGATGCATAATATTTCATATTAAAAAGTAGAAAATAGAAGCACTATATTTGCTTTCAATACTGCATAGTGTGGTTGGGATAGCGGAATTTAGGATAAGAATTAAAACACTAGTGTTGAGCTCAAATATTGGAATAGCAAATCTTTTTTGGTAAATATCTTCAATTTGAGACTTTGCGAATATCTTGTATATTCACGATTTTGAATATTTGACTTGTTTTCCCCAAAAAACATGATCCTGTGCGTATGGCCATACATCGCGACAGTAAAAATCGCAACTTGATAGAAAATATGACCATTAATTTTGAAGATAATCGCAATGCTATTATTATCTCAATGCATGGCCATACGTGATAATTTCATATTTATAATTATCTAATATTAGTAGAATTATTCATGAAATATCGCCAATTCAAATATTGCCTATGCCGCTCATGACTACTGTCTGCAAGGACCCTGAGGGCATCATAGGGCTTGAGATGGTTGCCCACTAGAACAAACAACGTTATTATAACAACGTTATAATTCTGACAAACTTGAAATAATTTATAGCAGTTGGATAGAAGATGCATCGGTCCTCTCCTCCCCGTGGAGGCAGAGATATGGCACCAGAACACCTTTATCTGAAACTTGGATTAAATTTCAATGTTTATCAGGTTTGAGCCACCTATCCTGACCTTGCTTCTGGGGCTTGCAATCCCCGTGCCAATCTTATCTCGGTGATTTTCACAGTTAAATTTTCTTTTGATGCAGGTCAGGACTGCAGGAAAACAGAATTAAGATGGAAAAGATAAAACTCTGGCTCCTCCGCAATTAGAAGCCAGACGTAGGACAGCGATGGGGAGACAGACGCAGAGCGGCGTACGGGGTGCTGCACTTCCAGACTGTCTACAAGTCTTCATTTCCTTCCTACCCATAGATGTGATGTTATCGATGTCTATTGAAATGAATGGAGTTTGACTGCTGATAATGGCAAGGGATTATATGCAAGGAACAGCTATTTGGTGATAACATAGAGCTGCTCATGGAGAAAATAGACGGAATGACATTTGACCCAGGATGTCTATCGTTTCCCAGGCATTTCAAATGCTCAGGAAACTTACGGTATATATATATAAATATATTGTGACAGACTAGTCATCTGCCATGGTGTAAGTGGTCCATCAGGTGGTGTATCCTGGAAGGAATCCAGGATGTTGTTGGACAACAACAATAGGTTGTTGTGCTGTTTTAGTTTTTGTTTTGGGATTCTGGATTCTGGGATGGGGGGGAAGGAACTGGGTGGGCCTTCCCATCCCATCCAGGAACTACACCTGATGGACAGCAGGGAGGTGGCTGGGTGTGTCTCATCAAAAGGAGATTGAAGCCACTGAGTCAGGGGCTCCCAAGGAAGTGGGAGACAGTGCTGCTGGGTGCAATGAATACAGGGCACACAGAGTGTGTGTGGCCGCATGCTGAAGGCTGCCAGGAGGCAGGCCATTAAGGTTTCCAAGAGAAAGGAAACATTGTTTGATCGGTGCCAATCCAGGAGGCTTGGCATTTTCGGGACATTAGTTTTGTTTGGATTCACCCCTGCGAGGGTAACTTTTCTTTGGATTGTTTGTGTGTAAATAAACATGGGCAGGAGCCCTAAAAGCAAAACAATCGCGTGGATTGATGGTCTGAGAGCAACCGTTTGGAGTGTGATCCCCCACAATATGTATATTGATAGATAGATATTTATAAGAAGAAATTCATAGCATCCTAATGTGGAAGGGAAAATTATTGTATAGTATATTGACTATACTATTGTGTTTATATTGAATGTAACTATTGTATATATTGAAAAAAAAATACTTGACTTTCCCGCCCAAAATGGGATAGTCATCAGGTTTGGTGTAATGCGCCTGGACACACAATCACTACCAACACCAGATACCATGGTATTTTTGGTAATACACAGTGGTTCATAGGATTTTCAAAATATGTTTTTCGGCTCTGCCCCTTGGTATGCTGCCATGAAGATGTACAAAGAAAATTTAAATTATGGAGGGTGGATATATAATTTTTTCAGTGCGCAGGCTGCATCATCATTGATGTGTTGATGTGAACATGGGCCAAAATCACGGCAGATCCACCATGACCGCCCAGGAGGTTAACACAGCCCTCTTCATAGGATGGAAATAAGGGGCAGGGTCGGTGCCAGGGGATATTAAATGGACGGGCGCATGGGGGGAGGGGGGTTAGGGGTGTCACTGCTCCATTCAACATAATTTCCATTAAGCCGAAACTTACCATAATTGATGTTACAGAGTGTCACTTCCGCAGCTTTTGGAATGCAGTACAGGTAAGCATAACCGCTTAGGCAAGTGGGGTGGGAAGTTAGTAGGTAGAGTAAGACCTAGAGGAGTAGAAATGGTCAAATTTTTCGACTAGCTGATTTTGTGAGCTGATTGCAAAGCCCCTGAACATGGTATAATCACCAAAATTGCTGGAGATGTAGAGAAGGGTTGTGGAAACATTTAAAAAAACACTTTTGCTCTAGCACATGTAGTTTTTGCATAAATCAAGTTCAAATCAAAGTTGAAATTTCAACTTTGAAAATTTTGACTTGACTTTAAACTTCATTTATGCAAAAACTATTTGTGTTAGAGACATACTTTTTTTTGTAGCATACCCCCAATCCTTCTCTACATCTCCAGCATGTTTGGTGATGATACCAAGTTCAGGGGATTTGCAATGAACTTGTTGAAATAAAAAGAAAAATGGCCATCTCTAGTAGTAAATATTTATTTGTAAAATTGGAAAAATAATATGAACGGATGCAAGTCATTAGTATACAAACTTGTGAACTCACAAACAACATTTTATTCAAAAGTGACAAGCAAGTCAACTACAATCTCTCCTTATAATGTGTGGGGGATCAGCTCCAAACAGTTGCTCTCAGACCATTAATCCACACGATTATTTATCATTTAAGGGCTCCTGCCCACGTTTATTGGCAAACCAACACAGTCCAAATCACAGAATGACCCTCACAGGGGTTAACATCCAAACAAAACAAAAGTCCTGAAAATGCCTCCTGGCTTGGCACTGATCCCATATACTGTAGCTCGGCATCCTACACTCAGATACTCAGCAGCCTGGGCCCCACACTCCCTGTGTGCCCCCCTGTACCAACGGCTCCAGCAGGCCTGGGCCCCACACTCCTTGTGTGCCCCGTCTCCTACTTCCATGAAGAGCCCTGACTGAGTGGCTTCAATCTCCTTTTGTTGAGACACACCCAGCCACCTTCCTGCTGTCCATCAGGTGTAGTCCCTGGATGGGATGGGAAGGCCCACCCAGTTCCTGCCTCTCCCATCCCAGAACCCAGAATCCCAAAACTAAAACAGCACAACAACCTACTGTTGTTGTCCAACAATATTCTGGATTCCCTACTGGATACACCAACTGATGGACCACTTACACCGTGGCAGATGACTAGTCTGTCACATATGACACCACAATATTTAACATAAGAATGAGAAATGTATTTTTCAGCTTTACACGGCACAATGGTGCGGAATTCAGGAAAGTCATTACAAACTTCTTTGGCTAGAAGGTGATATCAACCATTAGAGAATAAAACGGGATTTCAGAGGTGACTCACAATGCTGGTGGAAAGGAGCTTCTATTGAAAATGCTATTATTTTACTCTGGATGTATTTTTTTTTCTCTGTATTTTAGAAAACCGCTTGAGGTCACCATGACGTCTGATGGCTGGGCAACGAAAAATGTAACAAACGCGAAGGCAGTGTCAGGGACGGTAATTCGTTTATTTTAACTACAATTTAAACAGAACAAAGTGCCTTGTCCTTCAGGAGGGAACAACACAAAGGGGAACAAAATTACCTGGAAATACAAAATGGTGTTTCTAGGATACGGTGAGTTTATGCCGGTACATACTTCATATTCCTGCTAAAGGAACATCTTAAATTGCAGTAAGATTTATAAAGTAGTTTGAAACGTCTGCACACCCAAGATAAGATCCCAGTTCTTTATTATACACAGCTTACATAATACAAATTCCCTTTAGGGGTCCTCACCTCTGACGCGTTTCACCCCGTTTTGTTGGGACTTATTCATAGAGATAAGAATTTTTTAACTAGCTGACTTTGTGAGCTGATTGCAAAGCCTCTGAACATGGTGTCATCACCAAAATTGCTGTATGTAATTGAGATGTAGAGAAGGGTTGTTAGAACATTAGAAATTTTTGTTTGCTCTAGCACGTGTAGTTTTTGCATAAATGAAGTTTAAATCAAAATTGAAATTTTGACTTGAATTTGAACTTCATTTATGCAAAACTTATTTGTGTTAGAGTCATACTTTTTTGTTGTAGTATACTCCCAACCCTTCTCTACATCTCCAGCAAGTTTGATGATGTTCAGGAGCTTTGCAATTAACTGGTCAAATATTTGAAAAAAACGTTTGACCATCTCTTGTTGATAGGTCTAGAAGGATTCTAGGATACGGTGATTTTGTGCCAGTACATATGGACCTTCATATTCCTTCTAATGCCTGCCATACACACGCGATGTGTGCAGGCAGACTACCTCCGATGTCGCTCCGGGAGGCTAACGTGATGACGTCATCACGTTAGCCTCCCATTGCATTCTGGGGCCCCACAATCGGCCAGGCACCCTTTGTGTGCCGGCCATAAGCAGCGATGGAGACGCCGTCTTCATTGCTGCTTATGGCAATCGGCTCCCATCGGCTCAGATTTTCCGACATGTCGGATCTCTGGCCGGCCGAGAAGTGGGGCGACAGGCATCTGTCGCCCTATGTGGGGACATGCCGATAAACGGCCGGATTTTAACCTGACCGACGGCGAGAGCGCGCACGCCCGTCGGTCAGATTAAAATCCGGCCATTTATCGGTATGTGTATGGCTAGCATTAAGGAACATCTTTATTGCAGTAAGATTAATAAAATAGTGTTCTGAGTTTTAAAGGTGCACACACCTGAGATAAGATCCCAGTTCTTTATTACCCTGTAGCATTTCACCCCCGTTTTGTTGGGGCTTATTTGTAGAGATCTCACACATTAGAGGACCCCCAAAGGGAATTTTCAAACACTACATGGATTAAGCCTTGGAGATGGGGCGTGCATTGCATCAGCACCTGGAGCTCCACGCTGTTTTAGATTTGCTGCCCGAGAGGGAGTCAGCATGTGATGCGATGTTTTGGTTTTATAAAGTGTATCCCGAGTTGGTTGAATATTTGTTTTTCTAGGTTTGTCTAGCTGACTTAGTGAGTTTATTGCAAAGCCCCTGAAAAAGGTATTATTGCTGAAATAACTGGAGATAAATTTTTGCATAAATTAGATAAAAATGTTTTTTAGTAAAAATTTCAACTTGAGTTTTAACCTAATTTATGCAAAAACTACATGTGCTAAAACAACCCTTTTATAATGTTGCCGCAACCCTCTTTTACAGCCAACAATTTTGGTAAGGATACATTTTCAGGGTCTTTGCAATTAACTCCCAAATAGACTAAAGGAGAGTAAAGGTGTCTATCCACATCACCAATGGCACTCGATAGATGACCTGTTTGTTGCCCGTCGATTGGATGCAAACCAAGGTGCACCATTTTAGGTGCCTGTTTTGTGGTCAATTCTTTGGATTGGATCATCTATCCAGGTCAAAACATAGACACAACCTGTCCTATTCAAATTATTAATTTCTGCATTGCATTTACAAAGCGGGGGTCCTGTGTTGCCGTTGCGGTAATGTCAATGACAGGTGGCGCACCCACTGAAAATTAATGGACAGGTCAACAGGAAGCAAAAAAGCTGTGTCCGAAAAGCCCTGAAAAGCAGCGGACACAGCTTTCCTTATTCAAATTAATAGCGCCAATGTGCCCTAAAGCCCATGCTGCCCTGTGGAAACGTATCCTTAGGATGGCCCACAAGTGTCAATGTACACGCTTCTTTAAATGACTTCGCTGAGGAAAAGGTTCTTTCTAATAACTGTCATAAACCAGTAAATGTTTTCATATTGGTGTGGCCAGGGATTTGACCTTGAAGTCCCTCATGTACTATGTAGCTTCTTTCTAAATTATGTCGTATGGATTTTTAGTGCCTTCAATTATATGTTTATGTGTCACAAACCCCCTTCTGGAAACATATCTGAAAACCTATTTCAAAGCATTACATTGGAACAGAAACAGCCAGTGCCTCCTTACTTTTATAGAGAAGCCACCATGGCCATCAACTAATACATATTACATATTTAATAGACATAATACGTATTATATCTATGTATAAACCCTTGCAAATTCTTCTCTGAAGAAGAAACTAGTGTCCTACATGTTCATCATTAGCACCTCTGTAGGTTGTAAAGCAAGGACAAAGCTCCATGGCCTGGATTTTAATAATGAAGCCACCAATGACAGAACATGTTGTAGTTGGTTCCACCTTAAACAATTCTGAAACATTGGCGGTACAAGCCCTATTGAAAATGTGACATATTTCAGCCAAGGTTTATTGCCAACAAAAAATGTGTATTAGGATGGACCCTATAAAAGGTGAAAGATCTGAGGTGGAGTCCATGTTAGGCTATGTTTCCACGTACGTCAAACAGAGGGATGTTGACCCATTACAGTCAATTAGAGATGGTCGAAATGAATAAAATTCGATTCTACTTAAATTTCGAGTTTCCCAATAGAATTTCGACTTTTTTCTAGTCGAAGTCGAAAATTCGCATAACGCTAAAAATTTGCATAAACACTCAAAAATTCGCATAAAGAATAAAATTTGCATAAGGTCAAAAATTCACATAAGGTGGAAAATTTGGATTTGCTGTATGAG
>CM070038.1:7717633-7733235 GCA_036250615.1 Ptychadena robeensis | reverse complement strand
TAGTGATTGGAAGGGTTAGACAGGTCCTCATATTACATGGTTTTGGTAGAAGAAAATTTGCTTGTACAGAAATTGTATGGAAAGATTGTAAGGTGTATGGGGGGCTTTACTGGAGTTGTCTCGCACATTGCCTATAATTTCCATCTGTTGTCTTTTCCATTTGCACAACAGCATGTGACGGTGATTGTCAGTGAGTGGTGCTACCTAAGTGGGCAGTTTGTTATCACAAAAGTGTGACTGACTTGCAGTTGACATTGTGTTGTTTAAGTGTTCCCTTTTTTTTTTTTTTTTTGCAGTGTATTATATTTTTGTATTTGGGTTAAGATACACTTTACAGCGTTAAAGGTCTAGTGGATAAAGACTAAACCTTTGTATGTGGCATGTGATGGAGAGAGGCCCCCGCTCCTGGTTTCACAATGCAGTCATTAGTCATAATGCAAAACGCACTGTCCTAATTTCCACCTACAACAGTACCAAACCAAGGAGGGAAATTACACACGTTTATTCAGCCTGAGACCCAGAAAACTCCACAAAACACATTTTAACAATTCCAAAATATCTGCAATAGGTTAATTGAGGAGGAAATTTCACAAACCTTTCTTAACCTCCCTAGCGCACTGCTGAGGTCCAGATTTCTGTACCAAAAGCGCACCATAGACTTCAATGGTAAATTTTTCATTTTTTTTTTTCAAAACAACTTTATTGAAAAGTTCTGAAACAATTACAGTTTGTTTGCATAGTACATAGAAGCATTTTCAAAGTACAGATAATTTTTCTTTATGTTGTAGGCCTGTAACTTCCCAATATATGTCCGTACAAGGGTCTAATAGACGTCCTGATTATAATAATGTGTGAAACACACAATTATGTAAAATAAAAATGTATTTTATAATAAAATTAATGAGAAAACACAAAAACCAGGGCACAAAGCTATGCTGCTATGTACTAAATCTCGCCCCCACATTGTCTCTGGTGCCCCAGATGTGCCCATTTGCAGTTAACCCTCTCTAACCTGGTGTGATGGATGTGGTAAAATCACAGCAGGTTAGAGAGGGTTACTGCAAATGGGCACATCTGGGGCACCAGAGACTTTATTTGGGCGAGATTTAGTACATAGCAGCATATTGAAAGCAGTATTCTACATAGAAAACTGATTTCATGCACTGTACTTTCAAATCTGACGTCATCACCTCACTCGGAGGGGGGGGGGGGGGAGAAGAGACAGAGGATCCAGCAGCCATGTCACATCGGGGGCATTGGGACAGCGCAAAACAGTAAGTATGCGCTGCCGGAGCCCCGATGTTCACTGGGCGGCACCATCTCGTCCAGTGCGATAGTGGGAGTAGCAGCGCTGGACGAGATGGTGCCTTCCCTAACGCTAGGGCGGTTAAGTGACTTATAAGTAAAATGAACACAAGTAAGTGTATCATTGTGCCATGTGTGTGTCATGATGCCAACATCTCAAACAGCACACATTGTTCAACAATGACACCTCAATAACAGGCAATGCATTATCCTGCTTTTCAGTAAATACTCCTTTAATACTTTTTTTAAAAATTAGGCTATGTTTCCACAGCGTTTGTGCTGCATTAACATAGCCATTACATGTTAATGAATTGTTTTCGCGTTGCGTTCATTGATCTGTTTTATTTTTGTAAACACAGGGCACTGCGTTAAAGTGTTGCATTCTCCTTCTCCGGGAAATGATATAACTTTAGCCCTATATATGCCCTCCACATGCCAAGGCATTGATGCTGTGGAAAGTGGAGGGCATATATAAGTACATACCTTCTGCTTTTTGGCGGGCGAGGCTGGACATGACACATCGCTGGAGCTGAAGCATGGGACCCTTTGTGGGACACCTGACCCGGCGGCGAATTACATATGGGCAGGTAGTATGTTGAAGAGGTGAACTTTTTATAAAGATTTTTTAAACATGTGTCTGATTTATTCCAAGGGATCTCTATACCATATACTCTTGTCAAAGGGGCACCCCAGATACTCTATGAGTCCTCACCCAAACCCCCACAACAACAGGCAAGGTTGTGGGGTGGAGGTGCCTTAGGCTGGGGTATGGCATCAAGCATGATTGGACAGGGATGGGGTGCCCTGGCCAACCAGATCTGGAAAAAGGGCCTGGTATTGCTCAGGGTGGTGAGGTGGCAAGCTGTTCGTGGTTCCCCCTCTTCTAGGTATACAAGACCCTACATAAAAAGGGGGTCTTAATACTGTCTGTGAAGGTTCTTATTCATTCAGGTGTATATCTGTAGTGTTTAATTCAAATCGACTGGACTTGCTGTGTTTTTTCCTTATAGATGTTTTGCTAGTCATCCGACTGGCTTTCTCAATTCAAAGTGACTGTACACGATCTTGCTGGGAATATATACTCTGGGGGATAGCTCAAATCTACATAATGTGTTACCCAGCATGGGGTCTGAGCCTCATATATATTCTGGGGTATAGCTCCATCAGCCAGTGTTTCTCCACCAGAATTTTTTTCAGCCAGGCGGCGCATGACGTCATCGCGCCGCATGCAACGGTTCCAGCGAGGCTCCTGTCGGCTGCCGCCAGCCGGCGGCGAGCAGCTGACAGGCGGCGCCTCCCCAATTCTTAAGAGAGAGCGCCGACAGCAAAATGAAAGGGACTCCGGGCCCGCGGCTCCGGTAGGAGTGACGCGGGCCTGGAGTCTTTCAGTGGCCTGTGGCGCGCTCTGAAGAATGGGAGGACGCGCTATGTCAGGCTGTCGACGCGGAGGACTGTGTGCTGCCGCTGGCCGGCTCCTATCTAGAGGGGTGGAGCCGACGAGAGGATAAAAGAGAGCCACATGGTGCTATGGAGCCGGGGTTGCCGACCTCCTGGGATAGCGGGACGGAACTGCGGGCGGGGGACTACAATCTCCGGGGAGGGCCGCCCGCCCAATTAGGCTATGGGGAGGAACACTGGAAGCCAGCACAATATCGAAAGCGAAGAAAAACACAAAAGGAACATTGGTCTTAAAAAGTCAGTGGTAAGTGGACCAGAATGCGCCGTACTGAAATTAGTATTGATCTATTTAACCATCTACCTCGTCGGGGAGAGAGAACTCTTGGTCTTCCTTAGTGCAGAAGGGGTCATTCTCCTGATTCCCCTGAGTTGTGGTCAGTGGTTCCTCTCTGACCCCCTACCTTAGTAGTGTATGGGCGTGACCATAACTTATGTACCCCAACACCTTACAATCTTACCATTACAATTTCTGTACAATCACCTTGTATTCTACCCCAACCATGTAAAGAGGAGCTTTCTAACCTTACAATCACTATGGATTCTATCAGGGAGAAACTTGTGGGCATACATAGCAGTGATATCTCTACTTCCAACACTATGATTCTATCAGGGAGGATACCGACAACTACATAGCAGTGATACTACCTTCCAATCCATATGTTACTTTATCAGGGAGGACCCGGCAGGAATAGCATGTGATATAACCTTCCAAGCACAATGTATTTACAGGGGGGACCCGGCACGATAACAGGATATTAACTTTCCATCACTCGTTATCTATCAGGGAGATCCGGGACTACATAACAGTGATATATAACTTCCAATCACTATGTATTCTATCAGGGAGGAGCCGGAACTACATTAACATGATATATACCTTACAAACACTATGTATTCTATCCGGGAGGACCCATGCAACTACAATAGCAGTAGATATACCTTCCAATCAATAGTGCTATTCTATAGGGAGGACCCGCACTAATTAACAGTGATATATACCTTCCACTCACTAGTATTCATCAGGGAGGAATCCGACACTAACATAGCTGTGATATCTCCCTTCCAATCACTAAGTATTCATCCGGGAGGACCTGGCCACTACCATAGCAGTGATATATACCTTCCAATCACTTATGTATTCTAGCAGGGAGGACCCTGGCAACTACATAGCAGTGATAATACCTTCCAATCACTATGTATTTTATTCAGGGAGGAACGGCACTACATATAAGTGTTATACGTTCCAATCACTAGTATGCTATCAGAAGGAACGGGCACTACCTAGCAGTGATATATACCTTCCAATCACTATGTATGCGATAGGGAGGACACGCCATACATAGCAGTGATATATTACCTCCAATCACTATGTATCATAGGGAGGACCCGACCACTACATACCAGGACATATACCTTCCAATCACTATGTATTCTATCAGGGAGGACCCGGCACTACATAGCAGTGATATATACCTTTCAACACTATTGTATTCTATCAGGGGGGACCTGCACTACATTAGCAGTGATAATATCCTTCCAATCAATATGTATTCCTATCAAGGAGGACCCAGTGCTACATAGCTGGTGGTAGATCTATGGAAAATTGTATGAATTGATCTAAAGGTGTAGGGTTGGCGCGCTTAGGAAACTGCTAAACAACATCTAGTGGTGTACTTCTCCCAGTTGAGTCCACTTCCCATCCTGGGGAGTGTCATTAAGTTGGGTGAAGGTTCTTCTACAGATAACGGACACTGTCTTTATTGAAGGACCCAGGAAAGAAGGACTACCAAAAGCGTGATATCTCAGCAGTCAACATGGTCCTCGGTATTCTCTGGTACACAACCCCGACACACTATCCCATTCACCTAATTAGTCCTCTATGGGGTAGGGATGGGCGAGCACACACATTACAGCCGGACCGTTCCCCGTCCTCCCGCTGCCTCATACCCCCCACAGCCAAGGGTTTAATATGGCACAACACAGCCAATTCTTTCTTACAAGTTCACTACATCCCACTTCACTCACACAATTCTTACCAGACTTAAACAATGTCTTCATTTTCCGCGCGCTTATGAATAGGAGAGGAAGGAAGCCTTTTCTTGTCAGTCCGCTGTATACAAAACAATACATAAACTACAAAAAAAGTGGCGCCGAATCTGGAGACACAAGATTTGCTACATCCTGTTTCAGCTGTATCTTATGACCCGGAAGCGGAATCAGGATGAACCAGCTCCCTGTGTGATTTTGAGAAGACAAAGTTGGTGTTACGTCGTGGTCAGCAGTGGGTGTAATTGGAATGTATGAAGAAGGGGCTGTTAATAACGTATCTGGGATGAGTTACCTAATATGATATCCTTGTAAACCCTAGGGGATATAACAGCTAGTGGTTACGCAGTAGAAAAGAGAGTAAAGAGGAGGTTACATTGCCTGCACCATGTTGTCATTACATGTGAGTATGCGGGGTCGTGAGAGCCCCCCTACGGCCAGGCCGGCTGCTGACCTGAGCAGAGTGTACAGCCCTTTTCCCATACCATCAGTACATCAGTGAGGTGTGAACGCCGAATTAGAAGAGGAATCTTCTATAGACTTAAGATCAAAACCGACTACAAGCAACACAAGCGCACAGATGGGGGAGCATCATTTTTTTCTGCGGTCAGCCAAAAGAAGGCTGCCAATGGATATAGAGGGAGAGCCACCATCGTTCAAAACGGGCTCGGTACCCAGTTCAAATACACGTGTGTGACTGTTACACACAGAGACCCTGGGAGGATTTTCGATGCTGGAGACCAACGCAAGGAAAAAATCCAAGTGTCAAAGGCTTCTTGAAGATCGGGTTTTCGAGCGGCTATAAAACGGGCAGGATTTGAAAAATCGCCAAATCTTTCCTATCTTACGTAGCAGTAAGAGATGGCGGGACAGTCGATTTAGGTCGGCGGCCTGTGAGGTATTTGGTGCTTTGTGGGAGCAGAGCAGAACCAGGAAGAGGAGGTGTGGTGATGTTGTATGATATCATGAGATGAAATTACGAGTCTCTCGATACGTGGGGGGGGCCGAAGTTTGTTTATCAGGGGTTGGGCACAGAACGGATACGATGGCGGGAAGAGTCCATAGGATTTAGAGAGTATGAGAAAGGTAGGGCTCTGCACTCAGCCCGAAACTATGCGGACATTATGAGTAGCCGCTGACCATGAAGAAGTGGCACTTGCGTGGCACGCTGTCTGCTGAATCTGAAGCGCTACAGAAAATTTTCTTCTTCCTGAGAAGGGATCAGAGTCTTTTTGATGCTCCTCAGCATTTGCAGGATGACCACTACAGAAAAAAGGGCTGAGTGCCCTTTCTCAGTTCTTTTAGACACAACAAATCTATCTGGAGGGAAGAAAAGCTGGCGAACAGTTAGGAGCAGTGCATGGTTGAAAGGTAAGGCTACCTCGCCTGCAGTGACAGGGTAAAGAGATTCGATGTTGGATGTCTTTCACAAAAGATGCAAGGAAAATTGTGCATTTGCATGCAAAGTGAAACTAAGCCAATCATGCTCAGCATCTGATTACCTGGATTCAGTAAAAGGCCGCATACACATATCGATATCCATGCGGATCGGGATAGGGCAGCAACTTCCCCCCCTCTCACACCAGGCACTCGGGATGCTCTCTGGGCACCCCCGCGTGCCGGCCTCATGGGGGGGATAAACAGGCAGAGTTGTCTATTGACGTCATCACACTGATCCAGGGACATCGGGATGGCCTCAAATATACGGAGCGACTGTACCCTGCTATAGGTCAGTGTCTCACCAGCACCCGCACCCCCCTGCATAGCACTCCATCAGTTTTAAACATAGTGGTTATCCAAAGGGGATGCTCGCCCAGTGCACGATCTGCCGTAGGACCTCCTTGTATGGTTTTAATTTTGTTGTTCTGTATTTTGGAAAACTTAATTTTAATGGTCTTTCAGTATCCCTAAATGAATCCTGGAGGGGCAACTCACCGAATGCTGCCAGGGAAGTGTTTGTATATATGGGGGCATATCAAGAAGACGCTAATGGCCCAAAAATGCTGGATAGGTTTTGGAGATGTACTGCCATAGAGAAATCACTCACAATAGAGTTCTGTATTGTGCAGTCTGCTGTGAGAACGGCAGGGAATGGGGGTGCTTGTAGATGAGGAACCCTAAAAAATTACAAGTCTTCGCTTTTTTATTTTTTTTTTTTTTTTACTTTCTTTATTGATTTTTTTGCATAATTTGTCTTACACAACAGGATGTCAGTACAGTAGACAAGGTACATAGAAAAAGTGACAAAAGTCCACCGAAGGTCACTATACCCAGTAATTTAAATCCATCCTGAACACGTCTTTCATCTTTAACTGGAAAATTCTTTAGAGGCCAAAATGTCCTCAGTCAGTTTTTAAATATAAAAGAGTAAACACACCAATGTCCACTGGATCGAATACCGTGGATATTCATTATATGAAACAAATGACATTAATGTCGGTGGGGAAACACACCCCACCCAGGACAAGCCTAACCCCACCTCCCCCCTACCCACGGTTACATGGGCTTATTGAGGTTAACGAATGCAACCGTCTGTATTGAGGGTTAGAGTAGTGAAGTGTAAAGTACCAGGTTAAAAATTGTAGGGACGGGTAGGTGTGTTGATTGAAGGAGGCAAGTTTTTTAATTAGTATAGAGATATGAGATATTGGTTTGGGGGTGGGAGGGGAGGAGGGGGGGGGGGGGGGTGGGGGGGGGGGGGTGGGGGGGAGTTTTTTATTTTTGGGGGGGGGGGGGGGGGGGGGGGGGGAGGAGGGAGGGGTGTCTCCCGGGAAGGGGGGGGGGGGCGGGCGGCGGGGAGAGAGCCGGGGGGGGAGGGGGGGGGGGGGGGACAGGGGGGAGGGGGCGGGGGGGGGGGCAGGGGAGGGGGAGGGGGGGGGGGGGAGCGACGGGGGGGGGAGGGGCGAGGCAGGGAGGAGGGTGGGGGGGGCGGAGGAAGCGGAAGGGGGGCGGGGGCGAGGCGAAGGGGGAGAGGGGGGCAGGGAGAGGAGACAACCCGGAGAATCAGGGAGGAAGGGGGGGGCAAGGAGGAGGGGGGAGGGGGGCAAGGGCGCGTCGAGGAGGATAACAGATAAGGCAGACATCCACTAGCAAACTTACAGGAACATTACGCAATCTGGCCGCCATTGGGCAGACCCATCGTGGCGTCTCCAAAGGAAAGAAAGACACCAGGAACGAAATCACCCTAAGAGTTATTGCATGCGTAGCGGATGGAGATGGGCCGATGAACTGAGAGATTTGCGAGTACAGAGACGAGGCGCGAATGTGATGACTTAAGCAGTAAGAGGGGGGGGGGGCATTGTACATAGGGTGGATTACGGGCCATAAAACAGTTGAAAAAGGAAGGAAGTGGCAAAACTGAAGACGCCAGGGGGAGGGACTCTATTTAAAACCAAATCCCATATGAAAGTATGAGCGCAGTGGTAAGTTAAAAAATTCAAGTGGGTAACATCTGGCTGAACGGTCGGGGAGTTAAACAGTTAGGTTGGACGAGTCATGCTACGGTTAAAGAAGAGAAACCCGCGGATATACAGGAGCGCCAAAGAACATCGGCCAGAGAGCTGTCCGAAGAAGCGGGGCGGAGTGACTCGGAGTCGAACTTTAAAAGACAGTCCGCAGAGTTCGCGGGGGACAGTACCACTTCAAATTCCGCGACTCTATGGCGCGCGGAGTTGGGCTGAGGAGAATTTGAAGGCGGAAAACCGTGAGAAAGTGATGTGACGTCAGTGACGTAACATAAAGGTACCCTGGAACGCACATCACTGGGAACGCCCTCATAGTTACCTGGTTTAGGGAGCCGGAGGTGACAATCAGAGGACGTCCAACTCTCCTGCTCACTCCGACTACCAGGCCTCGCCTTATTGTTCCCCCTTCACTAGGAGACGGCACGAGTGTGGATATATGCCAGCGGAAGGGGCGTACTTCTAGTGAAAAGAGAAATGTGATTCGCCCTCACGGCCACAACCGCAGACCTTAAACAACGCTGTTGATGAGTTCCTGCCGAGGAAGAATTAGAGATCATCTTCTCTCATGCGCGGAACGGGAGTACGGGGACTCGGAACACGCGGACGCAGGCTGCTCGCCGGCGGGGTTTTATGACGAGGAGTGAGCAGGAATACAATATCATGACTAGTTAACGAGCTATGGCACCATCGCATTCGAGAGCCGAATCAGCTACAAACCTGGGGGAAAGAACAAAAGCTTAGGTGCCCGTTAGAAAGGCAAAATGTGAGAGACCTATTCTACTGCCCCGACAATGCTGACAAAGAAAGAGCAAAGAGAAAAAGCGAAGAAGGTGGTTGAATGAATATTTCAGCATGCCAAGAGATTCTCTGAATATTTGTAATGAGAAGAATAAGTCACCAGCTTGGGGCTGTATACAAAGTAATGGTATTACAAATGAACAAGAGATCAACTGGTGCCGTACGACATCACACATGATTTCGAGGAGTGAGGCACTGTGGATGTTTAGGGAAACTAAAAATCGTGAAGAAACAGCAAGGAAGAAAAGGCGGTCATATGCTCACATATTGATACTCATTAACATATATAGTGAAATCTCCAGGCTGTGGAGTCACCGAGTGGTCGGAGTCGAGGAAAACGAACATTTTATGGCCGTCACGGGAGCGGGAGTGGCGTCGGCCAGAATAAAAGAATTGGCACCCGACACTCTATAAATTTAAAGTGCAGATGTATTGAAACAAGCAGCACATGGGAGATGTCTGTTCAAATCGGGGCGCTAATTAATCAAAACAGATGAGTAGCTGACAGTACATCTTAATGACTTCTATGACGGCTATAAGAAATGCGATGCAGCAGGGCGTAAAACCAATTACCTCCAGCCGAAGTGGGGACCCTCACTCCCTAAAATAACTAGCGACAGAGTAACCGAGAATGTGAGGGGCACGACCGGACCAGCTCAGTGAGCCCTCTAGTTACTGCAGAGTGATGAGGTCACTAATGCTGCTCTCCAGAGCTTGAAAGGAGCAAGACGCACTGGTATCATTGATTACTAACAGCAATCGGCCGAGGATTATCAGACAGTCCGTACTATGAGCCGGACCATACGCTGTGGTACCAGCAGGCGCCTTAGGCTCAAGATTTGAGAAGCGAGCATATACGAGAGATATTGGCATATCAGCGACTGTCAGACACCCCACTGTGGGCTCCCCCGATCGGCAGGAGTGTCAAACAATACGACCATACGGTTCGGGCTAGCAAACGGCCGGCCGGGCTCGGGTGTGCGTTAGTATGACGCCTTAACACTCGCTGATACTGAAGTAAATGTGTGTTGAACGAGACTAGGAGACGATTGTATAAGTGAAGGGACAGATGGAATCCCCCGAATAGTTCAAGAGCTAGAACCGTATAAAAGGCATTGATGGCAAAACCTGCGTGTCGACATTCAGCTGAAAGGCGACAAATAACTTATATTTGTTTAGCTTCAACACACTGTACACCATGGAGCTATGGGAAGTTCCAGGGCGAAATATGAATAAGTTTGTGAATTGCCCGCTTCGCCTCCTCTTCTTGGAGCCTTCCACTTGCCCTAATTCTGCAAGAAGCGGATCAGAATAATCAAGCTTGGCACACATGGTAGATCTTTGGGGAAACAAGGGGGAAATTGAGTATCAATACAAGTAACTGTGACACTACAGTGAATTGTTGTACTCTTAATCTTTTACAACATACTGTGTGTGCCTTCCTTCGGGAGGGATAGATAGAGCCGGCCTCAAAGGATATGATTGAAGGGGGTTCACAAAATGTTGAAAGACCCCATTCAATCTCCATACTTTGCATGGGACACTTCATGGAAAGTATTTAAAACAGCTGCGGCTCTTGCATCCTCCACAGCCGTACGGGGATGTCAGTGTGAAGGGGAGGTAGCCAGCACTCCTCACTTGGAGCTGGTGCGCCAGGCTTGCTTCTCCCAAGCTTGTGGCATGTTGTGTACAAGCACACACTGCAAGCTGGGGAGATAATGGGTCCCACACAGTGGAAACGAGGAAAAAAATTCCGAGGGGAGGGTGTGCACCCATTGTTGGTGCAATATTGATTTCGAAATTTCCTCGTTAAAGTTGATCCCGATCAATGACGAGCGTAGGGGCCTATCGTTAGGGAAAGGAGAAAATGCAGCAGCCCGAAATCTTTTGCCGTTACACTCCTTGTCGTCTGCTTTAATTGGCCATTCACAGTGTTTGGTTCCGAGGCCGTAGTTCTGTGGTTAATGTCTGATGCCGGTCATTACTTCTTCAAGTGGATGGCACAACCAATCACATTGCAGTATTAATTAAGAGAGGAGACGTCTGTGTGATAAACGCGGAGTCAAGGAGAAGATCAGGGAAACTGAGGAGGTTTGGAGGCGGGGGAAGTTATGTTTCCGACTCGGACAAAGCCCTGGAATATTACTAGAGATGGGTTATCTGCAGACATTTCAGTGTTTGCTTATATGCCCCGTTCGAAGAGACTGCATGGTCGGATCATGCTGTTATTCATTCGCTACTAGGAGTAAACCTCTTTTCTTTCGGAGGCCCGAGGCTATACTTTTTATAGAGACTTTCTTAGACACTCGGTAGCTCACCCAGAGCATACTATTACATATGCATTTGGGAGGAGCAATGCGGGAGTGTCTGTCGGTCACAGCATTAATGTGCATACTTAAGCAACTGGTCGGTTGTGTACTGAAGTTTTCCTCACATTCTCACCAGTGCCTCGGCGGCGCTGTAAGTACAGTCTCGATCGCAGTGGATCTAGCCTCCCCAGTGTGCTGCAACTTCTGCACCCAGGACTGGTACGCTGTTGCTTTAGCCATTCTCATAGTGTTTAGGAGCCTACCACACCTGGGTCTAGTTCAGGGTAATCGCAGTTGTTCGTTGGAATTAGACATCCAAGGCTGCAGTTGAAAATAGGATAAGAAATATTACACCCACCTGTGAAACTGAGACTCGCTCTGCCTCCGCCGGTGAAATGTAAATAGACATGTGCAAAGGGAGGTGCTGCCAGGTAAAGTAAGTCTCTAGTCTCTATGCAGGGCCTCAACTACCAGTGGCTCCAAATCTGCACACCAATGCTGGAAAATGTCTATCGTCCTTTGCCTGTTGGGGGGGGGGGGTTGGGGGAGACTCTTTGAAGAGCCAAAATGTATATTAGATGAAGCAGTAGGTATTCAGTCTTTTAGCCTGGACAGATACAATTCTCACGTACTTATTCCAGTGGTCACTGTCAGTATGTTAAACAACAAGCGAGTCCATTAACTTGACACCCGATAGAATACGATATCTCTAAAGAAAATCGGTTATGACAGCATCATCAAAGGGGAAGGAAGATCCATTCCGCAAGACAACGCCACAAGGAGTCGAAGACTATGCAACGTTTGTATTGGCTTTGTTTTGTAATACTAAAGTAGAAATGAAACCTCCTGGTGGACCCATGACTTCCAGAAATGTAGAAGAGAAAGCATTTAACCAGGCTTTATGTCAGGGATTGTGAGGCTTCGGAGACCTCTGCCTTGGGGACAATATAGGCCCATTTCCCTTGGGTCACTGCTGACATTAGTAGCTGCCCGGATTGCTAGTGTATGGCTTTATGACAGGGAATAGATGTCGTAGGACAGTCAAGCGACACCCGAACGATGAAGAGTGCGGGTGATCCCCTACTGTGACTAACCTGTCAGTTGACTAGTGCAGCAAAAAATAAAACAGAGCCACAACAATACACAACACAATAAGGCTATGTTTCACATGTATTGCTGGCGAGGGGGGGTTCTTGGACGGAGCACATTTCTCTTACCAAGGCTGAACGTAGTCGGAGTACGTTCAAGCATTTGCTGCATCAGGGAGTTAAACACAGATCCAGTGAGAAGTAAACGTCTATGTGCGTCCTTCGGGTATCCCCACCAAGCAATATTGTATTGATTAAGAGATGGGGGAGGGGGCTTGACTCCAAATTAGGTTCCCACAGGATGAATTGGTGCGAACCAGAGACCTGAAACAATGAAAAGGCCTCTCACAATGCTGGTGATTGTTGAGGCAGGGACTCGTCAGGAATTTCTATTGAATAACGTCAGTCGGTTTCACATTCTATACGGATCAGGTTTGATGCCAGGAGCAAAGGTTTCGGATAAACTTGGAACTGGGATTTGTGTTTGACCAAACAATGCGCAAAGCAGTCCAAAACTAAAGCGGATTGCCTCTTGTCTATGAGTCA
The DNA here is from genome assembly GCA_036250615.1 of Ptychadena robeensis. Lineage (NCBI taxonomy): Eukaryota > Metazoa > Chordata > Amphibia > Anura > Ptychadenidae > Ptychadena > Ptychadena robeensis. The sequence continues at coordinate 7,720,221 of CM070038.1, read as the reverse complement.
TCGGGCGAGGCGGCAATGGGGTTAAACAGCGTGGAATTTGGTCTTGTTTTGACAGTGTTTGCAGCCGGTAACATGTTTGATAATTAGCATTTCACCCCCAATGGACGCCAAGCAATAGGGTTACCAATACAAAGGGTGCATAGAGTATGGTGCGGCAGAGGGTTCGTTAAAAACATTCGATCACCAGGCCATCACTCTGAAAGTAAGAACCGCCTCGAAGTAGTGGGCACGCCGATGGGTCAGTAATCGGCGACCTGCGGGTTTCTGGGGCTGCCAAGGGTTAGACCCGTGTGGGGACCATGAAAATATGCCAGATTTTTTCATGTTTGTTTAATTTTTTTTTTAACTGGCATGTAAATATTAAGGACCCCGGTAGTGTTTAATTCAAAATAGACTGGAGTACTGTGTGTTGTTCTTTGAAGAAGTTTCGTAATCATCCGACTTTCGCAGGTTCAGGATGGGTTATGAGCCTCATATATACTCTGCGGGTATATAGCTCCAAGGCCACTATAATGTGTTACCCAGCATGGGGTCTGAGACTCATATACTTACTATGGGTATAGCTCCAGATCTTCCACATAAGGTGTTTAACGGCAGCATGGGGTTTTCGTGAGGCCTGATAATATACTATGGGGTATAGCTGCCAATCACCACAAGAAGGGGTTACCCAGCATGGGGTCTGAGCCTCAATAGTACTCGTTGGCGTTATAGCTCCAATCCAATAATGTGTTACCCAGCATGGGGGGTTCTGAGCCTCAGTATCATACTCTGAGGGATACGCTCCAATCCACCATAAGAGTGGTTACACAGCATGGGTGGAATGAGCCTAATACTACACTATGGGGGTATAGCTCCAATCCACATAAGGGGTTACCCAGCATGGGTCTGAGCCTAATACTATACTCTGGTGGTATAGCTCCAATCCAGCATAATGGGTTACCCAGCGATGGGGTCTGAGCACCTCATATGATACTCTGGTGGTACAACCCCATAATGTGTTACCCAGCATGGGGCCTGAGGCCTCAGATTATACTCTGGGGTATAGCTACGAATGATACTCTGGGGGTTATAGCTCCAATCCGACATAATGTGTTACCCAGCATGCGGTCATGAGCGAGATCACGGGTAGGTGGTTTACTATATTAGCATGAGTGAAGCTTGAAGAGGGTGTTATTAATCCTGCCCAGGTCGCTGAGACTGATGGTGTATAAAAGGTGGAATGTAAGTGGCAGACAATAGAGTTGGCACCCCCACCCCTGTTTTCAAGCTGGCTTCTCCTTTTCACATATATGGCATCCTTCGGATTCGGGAGGACTTTTAAGAAGGGGCCTAACGGAGCGCAATATATTGGGGAAAGAGGAGGAAAATGAGAGAAAAGAAGCACAAGCTTGATGTGAACAGGGTGGGAGGCGTGTGACATCAATTATATGCAACTTTCATGTCATTGTTAACACCTGCACGAGCCTGGGCAGTTAAGAACCCCTCACAGATCCAATCATTGTAAAGGGTCAGTAAACCTACCTCCTATGAGGCACTCAGACCACATGGCTGTGGGTATACACATATGGAACTGGAGCTATATCCTACAGTCAGAGTATATATGAGGGCTCAGACCGCCACGGAATGTGGGGGGGGGTTAAAAATAACACATTATGAGGATTGGAAGCTTACCCAGAGATATATGAGGCTCAACACCCAGATGGGTAACATACATGTGGGGCATATTGGAGCTACTACTCCAGAGTGTCAGTGTATATTGCGTGCTCAGCCGCACAGCTGGTGTAAAACCCATTGAGGTAGGGAGTGGGAGCTATACCCCAGAGTAGTATATAGGAGGATCCGACCCAATTGCTGGGCGGTCACACTTTATGTGGATGGACGCTTAGTACCCCAGAGTATATCTGAGGCTCGGATCCCCATGCGGGTAAAAAACATTATGTGGATTGGGAAAGCAGCTTAGCCCCAAGAGTATATATAGATCAGACCCCTAATTGCAGTGGTAACACATTATGTGTATTGGAGCTAGACCCCCAGAGTATATATGAGGATCAGACACCATTGCTGGGGGAACACGAGTTATGATGGATTTGGAGGCTATACCCCAGAGTACTATAATGAGGATCAGACCCATGCTGGGTAACAGCATTATGTGGATTGGATGCTAACCCCCAGAGGGAATCTATGAGGCTCGGACCCGAATGATGGGTTTGATGCGTGATGAGGGTAAACACATTTATGTGTATTGGAAGCTAGACCCCCGAGTATTATAGAGGGCTCACATCGCGACATGTCCTGGGTAACACATCTATGTGGATTGGAGCTATAACCCCAGAGTATATATGAGGCTCACACCACATGCTGGGAACAAATTAGTGGAGTGTGGAGCGTTCAACCCCAGTGTCATATAGAAGGCTCCAGTCTCAATGTCCGGGTAAAACATTATGAGGGATTTGGAGTATATACCCGGAGTTATGTAGGATGAGGCTCAAGACACCCAGCTGGGTTAACACATTAGGTGGATTGTGAGCATAGTACCACATGAGGTAGTATATGAGGCTCAGACCGCCATGCTGGGTAACACATTATGT
>CM070038.1:7690743-7708010 GCA_036250615.1 Ptychadena robeensis | reverse complement strand
ATGACCACCCAGTCATATGAGAAGTGCTATTTATGAGATCACCATATTCATCGGATCACCTGATTGATCAGGTGCTACTCCAGGGGTTCTTTTTCCTAGAGGAACTTGCCAACCCAATAGCCACTGAGTCATATGAGAAGTGCTATTCATCGGATCACCATATTCATACATGGTCACCCAGTCATATGAGAAGTGCTATTCATCGGATCACCATGTTTATTGGATCACCAGATTGATCATGTGCTACTCCAGATGTTCTCTTTCCCAGAAGACCCTGCCATCCCCAATAGTCACCCAGTCATATGAGAAGTGCTATTCATTGGATCACCATATTCATCGGATCACCAGATTGATCACCCAGTCATATGAGAAGTGCTATTCATCGGATCACCATATTCATATATGTCCACCCAGTCATATGAGAAGTGCCATTCATCGGATCACCATATTCATTGGATCACCAGATTGATCACCCAGTCATATGAGAAGTGCTATTCATCAGATCACCATATTCATATATGACCACCCAGTCATATGAGAAGTGCTATTCATCGGATCACCATATTCATTGGATCACCAGATTGATCATGTGCTACTCCAGAGGCTCTCTTTCCCAGAAGACCCTGCCATCCCCAATAGCCACCCAGTTATATGAGAAGTGCTATTCATCAGATCACCATGTGAAAATAAAACGAAAAAAAAAGAGCCAGACAGCGTTGAATGAACTCAGTCAGCACATCTAATAACATGTAAATTGTAATTTATTTTGTTTTTGGCTTCAGCTACGCTTTAAGAGTTTCTCAATTGGAAATAACATTTTGCTTTTCCATTACACCAGAACTCATCTAATGGGGAATGTTTGAGCTGCCTTTGTATTTGCACTTACAAAAGACATAAAATTACGGAATGACACCAAAGTGGCACAGCATGTCCAGTCTAATAAATTAATACGCTTTCACCAGTCTGTAAATCAAAAAGGTCTAATCCAATCTAAACCGAATTTCCTCCCGTTCTACGGGGTTAATAAATGGGATGTCCACTGAGAAATGACAGAATTTATTGCTCCGGATTCATATGGCCGGACTCATCACAGCTGAATGAATTAGACTCATAGACAAACACGGCTCGCATAGATGCTTATCCCATTGGCTATAAACATCACATATTGTTATGTATGACACGAAATCTTTTTGGATTATAGATGCACAACTCGCTCGTCGCTAAAACAACGCCCCTGCCGGCCGTTCTATCCGAGATGTAAAACATCATTTTATAGGGAAATGATTTAAACTTTCATCAGGATTGGAAGCGAGACACGTCCTAAAATACAGGAATGGGATTCGAACATAAAGCATGCTTTGTCTACGATGAAGGGGATATTTCGCACCATGTCTTCATGGGTCTAAAATGATTAAATTATTTACGTCTTCTGTAAATTCAAGATCTTCCCACTTGTCCCATCTATGTTATAAGAAATGTCCACACACGGAATTTTAAAAGTCTGCAAAAGTTTATTTATGACCACACATTACATCTTCACATCGACTCTCCCGAGGCTCCCTCTTCTCTCTCTTCTCTGACTTACAGTTCCCATTCAATGTAATGGATTTCGACCAACTTTTCCAACATGTTGGAAACCTGTTTGGTCGAGTTCCTCCAAGCAGAATCCATTAATCCTGCTTTAAGGAACCATGGATGGCTCAGATGAAGAAACAGATTAGAGGAATATCGGGAGCCATGACCACGCACGGCACCAGATGTTCCTCTAACTGTAACTTCATCGAGCCGTGTGTGGCTTAAAGCAGGGTAGAGACGCTAAGATATGGGCCAAATCGATGTCTGCTTCGAGCACCGTGCACACTCATGGCCATCTATCTGGCCCATATAATCTGGTCCCACTGCTGTTTTCAAGCGGGACAAATCAATTGAGCTCGAAAACATCGGACATGACCAGAAATACGCAGATGTCCGATGCCTTGCCTAAAGACTGTTGGTCTCCAGGCAAAGCTTCGATTGAGCTGGGAAGAGCAGAGCCGCCTCTCCCCAGAACAGCCGAGATCTGACAGCAGTGTGATGACATCATCACGCTGCTGCAGGGTACATCGGACGGCTCAAATATCTAGCTGTCTGTACCCTGCTTAAGCCTGTATGGGGGGGCCTTAGATCTCCTTTTGTTTTACTAAAACCATGTTTCTAAGACATGAAGTCTGTGTTCAATCGCAGAGGACCCAGCACTACATAGTTGTTGGTAAATATAAAGGTTATCTGACAGAGAGATCTAATGCTGGCCACACATGGATAGATTCCTGTGTAATCGATCGGCGATCAATCACAGCGTGGTGACGTCACCACGCTGTGATTAATCGCTGGTCAATCAGACAGTAATCAATGTGCACCACATGGGCACATTACTATACGATGGGGACCCGGTTTCCCCCGGTCCACCAGGTTTCCCCCAGTCCAGCAGGTCTCTGGCTGGCAAACAGCTTCTCTGGCTGGGTAGCACTCAGCCAGCCGCCCCCCCTCCTTATCCTCTGCCAGAGCTCAGTCCGTGCTGGCCACGCCCCCTACACACACACAGAGAACCTATCTGTCATCTGAGCTAGCTGTGCGTCTTAGTTGCTCTGTGTGTCCAGCTCAGCTCTCAGCCTATCCATTACATTGGATGGGGACAGCGCTGTCCCCTTTTCAATGTAATGGATATCGACCAAGGTTTTCCAACATGTTGGAAACCTGTTTGGTCGAGTTCCTTCGAGCAGGATCCATTGATCCTGCTCGAAGGAACCGTGGATGGCTCAGATGAAGAAACAGATTAGAGGAACATCAGGTGCCGGGACCGTGCATTGCGCCTGATGTTCCTTTAATCTGTTACTTCATCCAGCCGTGTGGCTAGCTTAAGCCTATATGGGGGTCTTTAGATTTCCTTTTGTTTAACCAAGAAAAAATCAAGTCTACCTGTGTTCAATCGCAGAGGACCCTATACTACATTATTGTTGGTAAAGCCGGCTATATCCTTTAGATCTACCAAAAACAATGTAGTGCTGGGTCCTCTGCGATTGGACACAGGTGGATTTCATGGTTTAGAAAGTCTTTCATATTACATGGTTTTGATAAAACAAAAGGAGATCTAAAGGAAATCTGACAGAGAAATCTAAAGGTGTATGGGTGCCCTGAAGGATACCTGACAGAGAGATCTAAAGGTGTATGGCCAGCTAAAGCAATAGCAAGGCTAGAGATCTCAGCAGCTTGTAGGGATTAGAAGGGGTGCGGAGAAGAGATTAGAGATAAAATGTACGGGGGGGGGGGGACGCTGAGGACACAAGATCTTTGAAGGACAGGAGCTGGACTTTGTTGGATATACAGAATTTTATGGGGAATGGCGCTTCACAAACACAGCTAAAGGAAAGGCAGATAAGCCATGGCGCAACATTTTGAATAGATTGAAGAGTTTCAAGTTCAGAGGAAGGAAGGCCAGAGGAGGATTTATTTGCGGAAGAGCAGATGAAAGTGCAGATTTCAGGACCGGAGAATAAGTGGGTCAATTCTTCAAGAGCACCAGTGTGAGGAGATTGAGGAATGAAATATTACAGACAGGCAATGTGCTCCAATGACTGTTATGTGAAATGGCACGAGAGATCTAGGGACACGCGGTGGTAAATTCATTTTTGACATGTTATTTTTAAGGCGGTATACAGTCACCCAGACTGAAATGTCACGCAGACAATTTTGCTCTTATATCGGAGGTGGATTATCATTGAAGTCGTAAGTCCAAGCATTAAAAATGCTGCATGCTAAGGAATACTTTAGCCTAAGGGTATGTCATTAGTAAAGGCACTGGGGGTGTGAAAATGCTAAATCACAGGAAAAAATGAAAAAATACCTCTAGAAAACTAGGAATAGATTCTTACAGCAGTTTTAGAGAAAAACTGATAAAATACTCAAGGCATTAAAATATTTATACAGTTAACTCTCCATTTTCAACCTGGTACATGAATACACCCCTAACCACCCCCTCCGCTCCTCCAGTGACCTACTGACATTCCCACTCATACATCATCAAATGTGTGGCTTCAAGACTTATCTTCTACTCTCTGGAACTCTCTCCCTCGCCCCATTAGACTTGCTCCTACCTTCTGCATTTTAAAAATACCCTGAAACCCCCCTTCTTGAGTCTGGCCTACCCATCCTCTCACTTCTAACATCATAACAACATACCAGTCCCATCACCCCACCTATTGTATACTCTGTGGCCTAACCTATTATATTGTAAAGGTAGCCATACAGGGCTCGATTGTGAATCGATTTACTGGCTGATCGACCGGTATGTGCACTCCCGCCAATTGGCCGGCGCTCGCTCGGAAGAAAATCGGGTGGCCCTACCTGGTGAGATAGACCAGGAATCTGCTGTATGTTGAATCACAAGGTGATCCGACATACCGGTAAATTCCCAGCCGATCCCATTACTTTGAGAGCACTCCACCCCTCCCCCCCCATTTTACAGACATGTCCGTTCCTGGTTCGATCGGTCTTTGACCTCCTTAGCAATCGCCTCGTTTGCTTATCTTAAAACGGTGTATAACAGATAACAGTAAATAGCCATAGGCCTCAATCAGCAACAGTCTCTAGCGGGGCATATTGCGCTCAGATCACAGCTATACGATCAGCTACCTCCTCCTTGGGCTGCAGCGTCGGCCTGTCCGGCGTATTTAGGAACCACGGACCGATCCAAACGTTGCCGGTCACCATGCGGGCCACCAGTATACTCGGTGGACCCAAAGCTGGGGATAAGGGCAAGGACACAGGTTGTGCTGAGCCACCTGTACGCTCTGGCCTTCCTCCTCGTTGGGCCGGGGTTTCACACTCCCCTCATCAGAGAGCAAGCCTCCCTGTAGCTTCTCTCCAAAAAATGCTTGCTCACTTCCAGCCTGCTCACCTTTTATCAGTGCAAGCCTGGAGCTCCCCCTAGTGGACTCCTCCAACACTGCAGGCTGTGCATCACAGCAGGGCACCTCCCTACACATCTATATGAAAAAACCAGAAACCAGCAGGATTAAAATCTGTCATGACAAAGACTAAATATAAATATATTGCTATTTCCTTTGCTTGCCAATGTCCTTTTAATAAACCAATTAGCAGCTCCAACTTGCAGCAGAATCCCTTTTCTGGCCGTTCCTCTGGTAGCCCCGTGCAAGTTCTCAAGCTTCGTATGAGTTCATTCGGTGTAAGAAAAATGCAGAGTAGCCAAACGCAAACCCGAAAGGTTCTTTATCAGGGCGAATGAGTCAGAGGATGTGGGAAGACAAAGTCGACATTAATAGGTTTTACAAACTTAATTGAATCGAATGGTATACAGCCGCGTGTGAAAGAAATGTATTTCAGTCCTATTTATCCATCAGCATTTTTCTCTCCAGGGGGCCTGTGTAATAAGGCAAAAAAATGGGCTTTTATTTTTAAATGGTTGTTAAGAGATGGAATTTCATCTGTGCGGGCCGCTAGTCACGGTTTGTGGTTATGAAATTATCTGCAATTGAGTGCTTTAGTTCATTAGGATCCGTGCTATTAGTATCACAGTGTATTGTTACCTAATTACTCTTACTTAACACAATAACCTACGGAGGAGTGTAATCCAACTCTGGCTGATGGACTGATAAAGTGAACCTGTCAGGCAGCTTACATGTTTAACGAAAAGAGATGGTTAAATTTGTCATTTAAAATTTTGACTAGCTAACTTTGTGACTTAATTGCAAAAGCCCCCCATACATGTTTAAATTGTGACACGATGTTTTGGCCGATCGACCATGCATGATCACACGCGGTCAATCGTCTGAAACATCGGGCCACAATCGGCCTGGTACCCTTTGTGTGCCTGCACTGTTCGTCTGGTCCCCCTAGCTGCTCAGGCCGCCAGGGTCCAAGCAGCTAGGGGGACCCGGCAGACAGCATCTAGGGATGCCGGCCGTAACAAGAGGCTGCAAGGTCACTGACACTATCTATGAGCTGGCAGCCCAGCATGATAGGGAAAGGGAGGAGCTCACAGCTTTTGAGGGAGAGAAGCAGGCAGCTGCAGACACACTGTGTCTGTGTCTACTGAGAAATACCTGTACACTTGTCCCCATATAAAGTATTAGACTGATCTAAGAATTATGGGCATGTCCTTAATGCCTTAGATCAATTTGGCCGACGATTTCGGCCTTTTAAGCTTTAGAAGAAATTTTGAAAATTTTATATGCGGCCCTTTAGTGATGCCAAGGGTGATACATGTGGCCCTCCATATCAACTCAGTTGCCCACCATTGCTTTATCTGCTCACTTTTGACTGGTGGATCAAGCACAATGACTACTTAAGTTTTAAAGAAAACCCATATCATATATCTATACCACAGGTCATTGTGTAAGAAATGGAGACTAGGTATAATCCTCATGCGCTTGTGTGTCTCAGTTCTGTACACAAATGTGCATCCAGAATGTGCACGAGAGATGAAAACCCAATATCCAAAGCAGGCTGTGACCTTCTGATTACCTTCCCACAGAGCTCAGCTAATGAAAGGAGATTCTGTCAAATCTTCCTTGCTACATTTTAAGAAGTTAATATTATACCGGCTTATGAGAAAGCTGATTGGGTTTAGGCTTCCTATAACATAGAAATACTGTAAAGCGGACGCCGTCCAAATGCTCTTCATTTCTTTATTGGAAAGGAAACAGAAAAGATCCCTCCACATATAATGTTAACACCACAGAAGTAAAGAAGGTAAATCCATAGCTCATGGTTTTGCAATATCTATAATGTTTATGGCACTGGGAAGCTTCTGGGAGGATAAACCTATATGTCAGTGTGGAGCAATATAGAGAGCATTCATAATGCACGGAACACCACAGATAAGTCTACATCTTAGAGCACTGCAAGGCGTAGAGTGTTTATGGCATCGCTCGCCGAGGCTGGAAAATAAATTTGAAGCTTGCTGCTGAGAGTCAGGCCTGGTACTTCGTAACATGATTGTGCAGTGCTGAGCATAAAGCTCTACATCTTTTGTCATTTGAAAATATAAAGGTCAATTTCAACCCATGAGCTAAAAGTCATACTTAGAATTGTACAGGTTCAGGATCAACCACAACAAGAGGTGGATGTGCTGCTTAACTTGTTTATTAAGCTTCAGAGTAACTCACAACCATGTGGAAACAACTCAGAACCCAACATGGCAACCAAGTCCTCTAGATCTGAATCCAACAGGACAAACCAGCCAACTCTCAGGACTGGTTCTCTTCAACACACAGGTAGAACGGGTCCTCCTGGCCAGGGCAGGCTGTGACCGCCATAGAGCCCTAATGGTACGGTGCAGGAACAACGGATGTGCCACCAGTCCAGGCCTGGGTACCAGGGAGCTTCCCACCCCACTTGAGTGGCGTAATCCAGATGACCCCAGCAAGGGACCCTCGGGCTGCAACTGGGTCTCAGGTAGCTCCCCACCCCTCTTGAGTGGCGTAATCTGGGTGAACCCCAACAAGGGACACTCGGGCTTCAACTGGGTCTCAAGGGAAATCCCCACCCCTCTTGAGTTGCGTAATCCGGGTGACCCCAGCAATGGACACTCGGGCTGCAACTGGGTCTCAGGGAACTCCCCACCCCTCTTGAGTGGCGTAATCTGAGTGACCCCTGCAACTGGGTCTTGCGAGAGTGGCGCAGGCTATTAGTTCCCCCGGCTGCCTGCATGCTAGTATGAATGGTGGAGGGCTGTGTTCCTGGAGACAGCTAGTGTGCCCAGCTGCTGAGGTCTCATCAGGAATCGCGCCTCTGGAGTGCCCCTCCTCCATGGAAGTGACTATATACCCAAGAACCCCGGTGCCTGATGGGAAGTAGAATTAAAAGGCACAGCGTCCAAGTTAGGTAGGGTGACTACACTACAGAGTCATAAACGACACTGGAATATATAAACATAAAATGTATTTACCATTTCTGCAGTGTTTCTGTGGTGTTGTACGTCACATGTTCTGCCAACAGAAAGGTAGTTTGAAAAAGGTGTCTCTGGCAGCACTGAAATTTTCAGTCCTTGTTGTACCCTAACTTAGAAAACAGAGGCCTGACAGGCTAAAAAATAGGCTGAATTTTCTTGATAGACATGGTCAAATTTTTTTTCCTGAATCTTCAGTTAGCTGACTTTGTGAATTAATTGTAGCCCCTGCATATGGCATCAGTACCATAAGTAATTTAGGGACCATTAACATTAAAGTATTGCTCTAGTACACGTAGCACATTTGAACCATAAATGAAGTTCAAAGTCAAGTCAGCATTTTTCAAGTCACAAATCAGAAGTGGTTTCATATTTTTTACACTGTGCCTTCGGTGCTAAGGCTAGAATCACATCAGATGGCACTACCAACCAACCATAACAGGCAACCGCAGGTTTGAGACCGAGCAATGGGCAACAAGGATGCCCTTTCTAGACTCCCAAACATTCACAGCACTACTTGCTGCATACTCTTTGTAGTATGAGGCTTATTTAAGACACCACTTTGTTATATAATCCTCCATTTTAGTGTTCCTTTGATATTTTAGGTCAGATTGAAAAAGTACTGCAGCTTCTGCAAGTAGAGAGCAAGATCAGACGTATAGTCTTCCCTCCAATATAGAGTCCCAAGCATGGAAAGGTCATCGTTAGCCATGTCAAACCAAGGTGGTTTGGGATAAAGCTTGACTCCAACTTTTGCAACCATTTCTACATTTTCTTCCATGTGGACAGCTATGGCAGAGCCACTGTTTGAATCAAATCCCCATCAACTCAACTTTGGAGATACATACATTTTTGATGATCTCTAAAAAATAGAAACAATAGGTGGCAGTTGATGAGTGCCTTCTGAGCTGTACACCATACAGCGGCTCCTTGGTGATCGAAGGCCGGCAGCTACCTTAGAATTTCTGACTGCCTATGTCAACATAGCTAAACGATTTCCCTGACCCCCAAACAAATTTTCATTTAGTTGATTGAACGTAAAATCGAGACATGTATGGGGGACTTTAGCTTTTAAGCATTAGATTTAACCGCCGTGCGTGCTCATGGTGGTCGGTCGGTGGCAAAATCGGCCGCAAATCTAACCGTCTATGGCCTAAGTGCCCAACCTGCAGCTCAGGGGCCGCATGCGGCCCTTTGGGTGTTGTTTGGCGGCCCCCCTTGTTCCTCCACATGTGGCCCCCAAAATCTAACTGTTAATGCAAAAGGCATAGCAACTCACCTGTGAAGTGGTCACACGCTGACCCAGCTTTCCTAATAAACTTTGGCATTCCGAGATCAGTAAAATTGTCAGTGTTGATCAGGGAAACCAGGTCTACATATGAGCGCTGCACCCAGGGGCAGAAGGAGGGGTGGGTGCTGTCGGGTTTTAACTACCTGAAGGGATCTGGTCCACCACCTGCTGGGAAATGTAGACAGGGGAGGGTCTGGATCGATGTTATATGCGGCCCTTTACTGATGCCGAGGGCCACACTTGTGGCCCTCCATATCAACTCAGTTGCCCACCACTGGTCCATGGCCAGCTTAAAGTTTAGGAAGAAGCTATTTGGAAGAGTAATGAGAATCACTCAATTGCATATTTGGACAGATCTTTATCAGAATATCCAAAAGAGACAGTAGATCCCTCAAAGAAGCCAACAACTCTTTGTATCCTGACTCCTGGACATACCTATCAAGACATGAAGAACGAGGCGTACCATACAGGTTAAACCATTTGTAGGGATTTCCGTGGCTCCTCTGCTCTGCTTTTTAATTAGGACAATTGTTTTTTTACACATTGTGTCTCTTACAGGCTGGGCGACGGGACGGGTGCTCCATGACAAAACTAGAATTGAAGAGACAGCAGCAGCGAGATGGAATCATGAAGTGGACGTGTGTCAGCTCTGCTAGAGTGATGCAGTAACAGAAGTGCCCTATGGAGTGCAAAGTCCAGTCACAACTGTCACCGCGATGAGCCGCACAGCACATGACGAGTCCTGCCCTGACAACTCCAACACACCCTGCTCACCCTCAGAAGGGCCTGCAGGGCGAAGAAAGATTTTGTCCCTCCTTTGCTACATTTTCTCATTTTAATATTATATGTCAGTCGGACGAGTTTCCTAGCAATGTCTTCTAGATATTTGTGTTCCATTTTCCCTACACATTTGACTAAAAGACAATAGTCAGCCGCGGGCAAGGCTCGGTTTTGGGATGACATTGGGCTTTATAGAGGACATGTAGAGCTGAAAAAAATGGTCAGTCAAAAGTTTACTTTAAAAATATATGTAATCAATGCAGAGTACAAAGATTAGATTACAAGATGGAAAAAACTGGGCCCCATAATTAGGAATTATGTTTTCAGCCAAAATCTATGGTATAGCATATGGCCAGTGGTTCCCAAACTTTCCTTGCAGGGCCCCCCTTTTCTATTTAGGAACAGTAGAGATGGTCGAATTTTTGACTTGCTAACTTTGTGAGCTGATTGCAAAGCCCCTGAACATGGTATCATCACCAAAATTTCTGGAGATGTACAAAAGGAATGTGAAAACATTTGGGGGAAAAAGTTTTGCTCTAGCACATGTAGTTTTTGCATAAATTAATTTCAAATTTAAAGTCAAAATTCAGATTTTTAAAATTTTGACTTGACTTTGAACTTGATGTATGCAAAAACATTTGTGTTAGAGACATACTTTATTTTTGTAGTACACCCCCCAACCCTTCTGTACATCTCCAGCAAGTTTGGTGATGATACCATGTTCAGATGCTTTGCAATTAACTCAAAATGGAAACCCACATGAGTGTAAGAAAACGAGACACCCTCCATCTTCCTCACTTGTACGGATAAATAGGATTACTGTATATACTCAAGTATAAGCCGACCCGAGTATAAGCCGAGGAACCTAATTTTATCTACAAAAACTGGAAAAATTAGTATAAGCCAAGGGTGGGAAATGCAAAGTCAGATAGTGGAGTTTTCTAAATGAGAAAAATATAGAGAAAGCACCATCGCCCCAAGGAATGAATCAAACAGGTGAGTCTTAGTGCCACACCCTCAAAAAATTTAAGAGAACACAGGTTTATTGTTATTACAGGGTGGGTTTTCATGGCAATTCTTATGTTCAAACATGAAAATAAGTTTCCATTTAAAAAGTCTTTATTATTATTATTATTATTGGGACCAATACATGGAATGTAATCTTATTTTCATTTTTGAATCATAAGTAGTGGAGTGTTTTACTTGAATATCTATTAAATTCCTTCTCCAGTAACAATTAATAAATGGTCCACCAGTTCCCTGATGCCTGCGATTCAGCAACCTGCGACCCGGAACAGGTATGTGGACCCTGACTCGAGCATTAGCCAACCCAAGAAATGGGCTGAAAAAGTTGGCTTTTTGTAATTCTAAAGGAATTTTATGTGCACTCTCATGACTGCAGATCCTTGTGCCATAACCTTAAATATAAAATATATGACCACCTTGATATAGTTAAATTCTGAATGCCCGTGGCTGATTGAAGCTGCAATGGCCAGAGAATGCTTTGAAGTTTCGTCATGTCATAGTTTATATAGAGATGTTTGTTTGTAAGCCAAATGCAAAGGTATTGTAAGTTAAGTAGAAAAACTCGGGTATGCTTGCCATTGAGTTAGGGCTTGTGTCCACTGCTACCTTTTCCCCGCTGCATACAGTGTCCACTCTGCGTATTCTGAGCGGTGCACCCGTGGTCTTGAAGCTGCAGGCTGCTGCATCTTCATAGAAGCACTGTGCAGTGCCTCCTTGATTGAAGATCAATGGAGGTGTCTCCAAGATGCGGGAAAACATCACCCGATGCTGTTTGGCCGCTGTTTTTCCGCATCTTTGCTGTGCTGCCTATATGGCAGTAACGCATCCTCAGCCGCGGGGCAAGCCACAAGAAATCTACCCAGCAAATGTGCCGGCGTAAATCTTAATTCCCTGAGCTGTACGTACATACAGTGCAGGGAATCAGCAGTGGACACATGGCCTTAATGTTAAAAGCCCTAGTTTTTCAAAGGGTTAATCTTATGAATTTCAGATGTCAAGGTTTGGGTGAAGTTGAGGTTCTGGAGAGTGGTGCTTGACTGTAGGGGTGAGTTTTATGGGTTGGGATGTTATGTTGAGGTGTTTGGGGGGTTAAAATCAGTCTAACCTCCCAATTCCCTAATCTAAACCCTCAGAACCCCCTAACCTTAACTTTAACCCCCCCCAACCCATAACTGTGACAACCGAAATTTGTAAGGTTAATCCTATAATTCCCAACAAATAGGACTATCTGCACATGCACAGTTATAAAGGTAGCCATACACAGGCCAATTTGTTACCAATCCGATCATTCCCGGTGATCGGGAATCGGCGTTTGATTGGATTGGGAATCGATGCAACACCACCTTGGGACTTCGATTTGTGACCGATTTGGACATGAGCCGATCTCCAAAATGGCTGATTCCACAAAATCCATAGATCGGAAAGGCTGCTGCATAGGGCTATGGGTCCACTAACGTACTCAAATTGCCAAACGATCAACCAAAAAAGACCAACATGTCGGTTTAATGTCCGATCTGATTTTAAGTCGATTCTGATTTTGTTTGGTTGATCGTTCAGGATGGGTAGAACTCAATTGATTGTTGAACGTGCGCAGTGATCGATCGGTCAAAATCTAGTGAAAAATTGACCTGTGTGTGGCTACCTTTAGGGTGGAAAAAACTCAGAACACCAGGAACCGGCATAGTTGCCTGTGCTTTGCAAGCCTGCAGCGATTCTGCATCTCTGCAAGCCCATCGATCACTTCCCGGTAGAGGGGAGGGCAGGGAAATGTGATTTCCCGTAGCACGCCATTGAAAACGTTGCAATGCGGCCGTACCACCAGGGTGGTAAAAGAAGACTTTTACTTAGGTCATATAGTTCGCAAACTCTTTTATACTTATCAGGGGAATGTGTACATTGGTGGTATTGGTGACAAATGTTTTAAATCCTAAAGCTAGCCATACACGTGTCGGATTCCATGGCCAATTGATCACTCACCCGATCGATTCCAGCGATTCTGCCGGGAATCGCAGGTGTGATCAATCGGCCAATTAAGAGTATCCATCGCAGCATACCACCTTGTCCGAGCGGATTCCGGGACGGATCCGTGTCCGATTGTCCACCTCACAAATGGCAACTCCACCTGATCCGGGCAGAATCGGATGAGAAAGAACAACATGTTGGTTCTCCGTCGGATCCGATTCTGAGCCCCTGAACGATCGGACCTGATCGATCGGACAAGGTGGGCTGCACGTGATTCCGGCACGATCGTTTCGCGTGCACGCGCCCGGAATCGATCGTGCCGGAATCCGGTGTGAATCCGACACGTGTATGGGGGCCTTAATATTAATTAAAAATGATTTATGATAAGAAAATACTCTGCAAAACTTTCTTTTAGTTCTTCAAATGAAAAGAAACAGGTGAAAAGTACAAACCTGTCTGTACGCACCGATGGTAAATAAGGGAAAACTGTATTACGGCACAGTGAAATGGCCGTGGCCTCTGAACCCAGCTTTGCAGGTTGATGTACTGCCGTGGCGCCTTCCCTCTGGATATTTCAATGCATAGAAATTAACAAAGGATGGCTAGGCGCTCTGTAAAACAACATCTGAGTGTTTTTGTCCTATCAGTACTTGGCGTTCCCCGGTCGGAAGAGGAAACAATGCGCCGTAAATTATTCCTCCGTGGTATATTGTAAATAAAACGCAATTACTAATACATTATAGAGACAGTCATAAAGCATTGCTGACTGGTACAGTACAGTGTCAGAGTGACTAGCGCATGAAATGTGCTTTGTTTTCCTTGGCTGTTATGCTTTGATTGCTTTATCTATACAGTAATGGGAAAACTAATTATTTACATTAGCATGAACGCCGTATTTTCCCGTGTTTTTAAAGGGATCCATCACAGAACGGTCTCATACATCATAGACGTGTTGTTTAATGCCTGCTCACCGCAATTATGTGTCACTTTTATGTTGCTTAAATGTTTTAGGAGCTGCATACAACTAGTAATTATGGAGATGCATTATGTCTTCAAAATGTAAAAAAATTTTGGCTCTCATTAAAGTGTGGTATTGAAGTTCTGCTTTACGGCTTGGCTCATCTTAATATTAAATATGATGGGTTGTAAAGGTAAAAATATGATGCGTTTTGTTTTAGCTCCTGGGCGTCACTGGAGATGCCAGAGTTATGCTGTAAAAAGGTGACACGAAGGGGGGCGGGGGTAGGCTGTGCCATACCCCCACCCCTTTCTCGTTACCGGTGACGCAATTGGGGGCAGACCCGAAGCATTTGCATGCAAGCCGATGCTTCCGATTGCTGGGGAAATCCGGCGGACAGGTGAGTTTCTCACTAGTTAACTGGGGCTGAGTTTCATGATGGATGAAACTCAGTCCGAGTTAACTAGGGCCAAACACCCAGGGGTTTAACCACGGGTGCAGTGGACCCAACGTGCCGCCAGACAAGTATAAACCAGGGCGCAGAGTCTGAGAAGCCCCCCCCCCCAGTATTCACCAGAGCACCCCCCAAGGAGTGAAGGGTTTTGCTGCGGGGAACTCCCAGGTTACGGTCCCTAGTTTCACTCGCTGGCTGCGGCTTATAGCAAAATTCCAAGGGGAAGTACAGAGACAGCAGACAGAGAGAGGGAGCAACATAGCACGCACTGTTCCTGGAAGCACCAGTTACGTGTTCTTCTTACCAGGAACCTCTACTCTTGCTAAGGTTCCAGTGGGGTGGCTGGGAGCCCCCGCCACGTGGAAGACAGCCGCTGTAGAGTTCCGAGTCAGCGCCTCCTTGCCAGTGTGTGGAGGTCTTCCTGTGAAGTACCAGCCAGTTCTGGCCTTACTTCCCCTGGCCCACCTGGGTGCAGCGGACTAAACAGTTTGGGCACCCTGGGACTATTAGAGTCACCCTTTATTGTTGAACATTTCATTTGTTCACTGGTTGAAAGTTTTGCTGGCACTCCCCTGTTGGGTTGCTGGAAATACTGTTTTGTTCCTTAACAAGTGGCTCCTATCGTTAGTTGATTCCTGAACCTTATAAATATACACACATACATGGGCCAACAGATGCAGCAGGGTGGTGTAAATCCTTCACCCAGCTCCGACATGTTTCACCTAATTCCTGGCCTTCTTCAGGGAGGGATTAATCTCCCCCTAGGTGTGAATAAGGAGAATTACAACAAGATGATCAATGTGAATGGCCCACTCTCCAGAAAAGGAAAGATAGCGAGCTTGGGCTAGGGATGTATCAGCCAGACCGGACCAGTAGCCATTAGGAGGGCCACTGTCAGGATTCGAAGCCAGGGATGCTCCGACACCTGGTTGTACCTCTACCTGCTGAGCCACCTCACATTCTGACTTCACACCTTGCTGGATCCCTTGGACCTGGATACCAAGTCACCTAGTTCTCATGAACCTTGAACCCTTAGCCACTCCCCTGGACTTCCTATAAAAGCCAGGTCCCAACTTGCATTCAATGCCAGATTATTGTGCCTTGCCAATAACTCGCTCTGTCTCCTCATTGTGCTCCCATTTCTGATAACTTATGTACCGAACCTTGGCTTCTGAATATCGACTACTCTTCTCTCATCGCTCCATTCCTGACGTGCCCCCGGCTTGGATTTGACTACTCTTTTGCTTGTTCCCTGACTGCTTCCTGTGTTTGTGTTTTGTTCTTGGACTGTGATCACCTGGGTTCTGATTGCTGTTTTAGCTACTGGACTCTGAGCCTGAACTGAGATCGTTACAGCCACTCATACTGGGATTCCTACCCAGAGAGTGGGCCCTCAGGGGTGGAAGGCATGCTGTGCAACACCCCACTGTCGAGGGGACTACCAGGTGCCCAGCAAGCCAGTACTTCAAATCAGAGACAACCAGATGAGCTCTATGTTTTCCAGCTCAAAGTAACTACAAGGCAGAGATGTATCAGATAACAGGTGATCAATAAGTGGGTTCCAGGGATTAGTCCTAGTACAGTTATTTACTGTCTGATACAACTATAGATAATTATTGTTAAAACGTTTTTATGTATTATAAACTGAGTAATCATGTCTTGTTGTCCCTTAAACAATACAAGGGGTTAACAAATTTGAAAAAAGGCAAAGTTCTATGTTTTAATGGACCTCAAGGTGTTGTCTATGGAGCAGTACAGTAGACCCCCTACTGATCAATTTCACACTTTCCAGTATCTACCTCATCCTGAGCTGCTTTCCTCAAAAGGCCTTTTTTATGTTGTGGTTCTGTAACTATCACTACTAAGATTTTGGGAATCTCTAAAATCCGGGAGCCTTTTATACTCACCTCTTACAGAAGACGACTAGAGAAGCGTTGACTGGGTCCAGATGTAAATCCCAAGATGGGCCCTACCCTTACTTAACTCTCTTCAGTGATATATCGCCTCAAGTCCTAAAACAGTTTCAGAGGGATAAAACAACTATGAATCTGAGCTAAAAAAGTAATATATTATGGGCTTGCTTTCTGATTATTGCCTGCAAGGAACAATGCATGCTTTAATATTCTCTATTCCTCAGACCCCTCTATGAAAATGTGAGAAATCTTTACATTTCCACCTTTGAAGAAATCTGGTCTTGTACATCTTTACTGTCAGGGAACTTTTCTTTGAATTATAAAAATTTCTACTGTATGAGGGTATGTTTCCACTGCATTTTAGGCTCTGTCGACACCCCCTCTATTAAGCGCAATCCTTGACGGGGATGTGGACTTAGTCCATCCATACTACCTGCCTACCATGCCAGCTGTTTCCACAGCATTGAGCCGATCCACTGATCAGAAGGTTAGCGTAGTCACTACATCAACCTCCTTACCTTTCTAAAAATGAACACTCCTGACTCCTGTCACTGTTTAACAGGTAGGAGAAGTGGACCCACCATGTCATTAGGCAAATGTAGACCACAGTGCAGAGTCTTAATTCACCAGATTCACCAGAGCACCCTGCAAGGAGTGATTGACTTTGCAGGAGACTCCTAGGTTTTGACCCTTAGCTACACTTAACGGCAAACTGCTCACGGCAAGAGGATCAAGAGGAGACAAAAGGCAGGCAATAGGTAAGGGCGGGCAGCAAACATCAGGACAGACAAAGGGTCAGTTATGGCACAGCAGAGGCAGAACAAAGTACAAAATACCTATAAGGCAACTATACCAACTTCCAGGCACTTCCTTTAATAGTGGGTCATGTGACCTGATGGGATATGACTTCCAGGTGAGGTTCCAAGGAAATCCAGAAG
>CM070038.1:7666220-7677547 GCA_036250615.1 Ptychadena robeensis | reverse complement strand
ACAGGACGCTCTTCCACAGTGAGAACAAAAACACACTGTTCTGTTGTAGAAAATAAAATCCCTGTGTGATGCTGTAACTTTGAATTCCTAGCAGGAAAACCAATTTCTGTACGAATGAGTGACACTTTCAGGGTCTTGTAATGCTCACCTATACTAGTACACCCCGGAGTTCACCCACTCTAGCTTGATTAAGACTTATAAGTTTTTTACATTTCAGGCTAGTAAATCCAGCCACAGACAATGCTTTTTCCATGGCCAGTGGGGATATACTCCTATTATGCAACATTTAACTTGGCTCGACATGATTATTTAAACACATATTATCTTTTAAATCCCTGAATGGTTTACTGTAACCTTGAATCATTTTGTGGTTTACTAGTTTTGTTACACCTCCCCCTAAGACTATATCCCCATGCACAAATGTCAGGTCCTCTCGTAGTCACTTATCTTCCTACTTAATAGCCCCTCTCATAAAATATTGATTCACCATGAGCATAAAGAACTAATGCTGCTGCTTACATGGCTTTCAACTTATCCTTTCTTAGTTCTAATACTAAAAAAAGATCAGATCTTCTAAGGGTTGTTGGAGATCTTGTGGGTTGTGAAGACGTAGACATACATTTTTTCTATTTGGGTGCATGGAAGAGCCGGGGGTATTTAGTCTTATACGGTCGAGTATATAACATTTAACTTTCTATATTTTTACTGGAAAAAACAGTTTTGGTTGATGGTTCGTCCTTATACGCCCAGGTCTTATTTACGCCGGCATATACTGGTTTATTTAAATATGCTAAATTTTGTTACTATTTCAAATATATTGGTTGCCTTAATTAGCAAGCATTTCATTTCTTTTGCCAAGGCCAAATTGTGAATACAAGATATAACTGAGATATTAATTACAAAGAAACTTTACTGCTACACCACTAGGATAAGATTCTGGTGTTGTGTTGACTTATTTTGTATATTCATCTTACAACTCACCATTTCAGGGAGAGCCGGTCACCCTTGGAAAAGTTCTGTTGCGCATACCTTTGTCTTTCTACTTCTTTCCCATAGATATAGATCAATCATTTTTTGCCTTTTGAATCTCCTTCTTTATGTGTGAATTCCGTTCAGCACACGTTGACTGTGACCAAATTGTATTGAAACATTTTTAGTGTTAGAAAATTCACCTTAAGAAGTCAGGACAGAGGATGAGAAAATTCTTGTTAAACATCACTTTTAACTGCTCACTAAGGTTTGACGCCAACCATGTGTTGTGCTGTTCCACACTTTTATATTGCTGAATCTTAATAATCTAGAGACTCATAAACATATGATATTGAATTTGATTTATAACAGATTAAGGTGATTCTGATGTTTTTTAAAAAAATTTTACGTGTTATTGAAATATTGATATTGTGTCCAGGGCCGTGTTTCTCCCCGACGAAGGGCAATATGGCGTGAGCTATTAGGACCCCAGGAGGCCCCGGTTGTTCCTACCCCGCATGCATATATTGCTCCCTTCCAACACTTGGTGGCCCTTCCTACCCGTCCCATTCTGAGAGGGGGGGGGATTGTAGGGGGATTGTGGCGGGTGGATATGGAGAGGAAGAAGAGGAAGGAGGAGTGTGTTCAGTTATTCCCCAATAGCACCTACCCCAAAGGCACATTTTCATGATTCCCCGTCACCTCTATGCAATCCCCCCAATATCCCCCCCGTCGACCAGCGTTGCTTCGTTTCAAACTATTGCTAACCCCCCCCTCCCCCCTGGGTTTTAACCGCTTCACTCCTCTTGTGCAACTAGCCCCCCTCCCGGTCCATAAAAGTGCTTAGCCTCTTGCAAATAAGCACCCCCACTGGTAAACACGTTCACCTCTTGCAACTAGCACACCCCGTTGACAGACGTCGTGCCTCTAGGGCTCCTCTTAGGCAAGGCCTTCTCACCAATAGCAGCCCCCTGTTAACAAGGGGGCCCTAGGACCAAATCTTGTAGGGAAAAGACCCGATTGTGCCATCTACAATGTCCTCACATTGTTCTGGCTTGGGTAACCCGCCAGTTATACAATTTACTTTGGAATTGTCAGTGACCTCACTCTTCCGGTGAACCTTGTGCATAGTTCCTGGTTTTTGATTGCCATGACCCATGTGATGTCATGACCTCATTTCGGTTTGCAAAGTTCCGGCCTTTTCACTCGATGACGGAGTTCACTACCCAGGCTCTAGTGAAAAGATTGTTACTCTAGTAGGATCTTTACTGCCTCTAACCTGGCCTGTGGAACAATAGTTAAGATCCTTTTTCACCGGCAAAAGGGTGATCCGAACACAGGTTCCTGCTCGCCGGATAGAAAGAATGGAATTACATCCATGTTTCATGGCCGGAAATGTTCTGCCTTGACAGTCATCAACTACTTAAGGGTAGTGATGGGCGAAATCCCGTCCCTGGGGGTGTCCGCGAAAACAGGGCGGGTCGAACTTCAAAGATGTTGTTTGTTCGCCGTTCCGCTCTTGTTCGCGGCATATTCCAATTCCGTTAGGCGGGGAATTTGGGGACTTTGAAACGGAGAAGAAAGAAAGGAGATATCTGGGAAGAAACCGGATGTGACGTCATGTGATGGTTCAAATCAGGTCACGTTGGACCGCAACCTGGAACGCATTAGTTCCTGGTTTACTTCTTTGGCCCGAAGGATGTGAAGTAACGGACGTCACACTCCGGTTTTACGCGGTCTTTCACTACAAGACCGCTCTGTTAGTGAAAAAGACTTCTTGCCTCCGGAAGACTACACAGGTTGTGATCCTGACGGAGGAAGAATTTAGACCTTCTTCTGGCTGAGGAACAGTACTGGGCTCGACACCCGTTTACTTGACGCGGCGATGCGGGTTTGCGGAACGGCGCGAACATGTATCCCGCCCGTTGGTTCGCGGCCGAACTGTTCTCCGGCGAACAGTTCGGCCAATCTCTATTAAGGCGGACAAAAAATACAAAATGTCAGTATGGTATTCTATTCTTGCCCGCTCATTTTATCCCACCTATGTTAGGACCCTTGGCTTTTCCGGTCACAGTGTGTTTGCGGGTGGCCCACTGTGATTGCCCATCTCAGGGTTGGTACCCACCGTCAACAGCAGGTGGCTCCCTGCAAGTGTTGTGGCTGGGGTTAAGCTCACACCTTCCTCGTTAGCTTGGGCCTAGTTAGGTGTGCGTCATCCAGACAACACTTGATGTTCATGGTGCGCCTGTTTGTTCTGTCTTGCCTTTAGTCTTTTGGCTCTTCAGGGCACTGTTATCCCTGGCTTCATGTTTCTACTTTTCTTCGAATTCCCTTATACCTGAAACCTTGGTTACACACCTATATCTGGACGTTTTCACCATGGTTTCTTCCTGAGTAATTTCTACCATTTACATTGTTTTGGTCTTCTTTCTCCTTACAACTCACCTTTAGTCACTGTCAGTTTGTGTTTTGCCTTGCCTTGGTCGCCTACCTCTGTTCCTGGATCATTGCCACCACTAGCACATTTTCCGAGTGCAAGCAAAGACGCTGCAGATGCCCCCTTCATCCTTTATTTTCGCTTCCTCGTGAGGATCCTAAATGTAAGCACCCTCCAAGCTTTCTAGCCATCCTGACATTCAAGGAGGTGGGTTTACACCGACGAGCCAGGATTGGTGCATAGAGACCGGACAGAACAGGGCACGGCTGGTACAAGTACGTACCAAAGTGGAGCAGGTGTACCAACATTTGGTTAATGGAAATTACCTGTAGCCACACATTCAGGATTATGCCAGGGGGGGTTAATTAAAGAAATAAAGTCAAAAAGAACATATTATATCTACATTTAGTATAATATATTATAGAAAATATTTGATTACCATTTTTTAGGAAGTTATAGGCCTTCTATTCAAGTATGAGTCGGCTTTTTATCCACAGGTGGGTTGATATATTTGCTATGTTTATCTTATGTTTTACAGTCACTTCGCGTTTGATACAAAGTTAAGTGTACATAAATCAGTCCTTGGCAACTGTGAAAAGGACAATCAGAAATAGAGTTGCGTCCATACACCTACTGGGACAGTGGGTGTGACAGAGTAAAAACCTGATTTGAGTGCCCATGGCTTAGATTCCCTGCTCCTGGTACCCCAGCGCTAACCCGGGTCCTGCGGGCCTGACAACTAAAGTTAGATCTGCCTGTTCCTGAACGATGTTCAGTCATCACCAGTCACAAGTTTTTATTGCGAATATCGGCACTTCAAGAATTCGTGAAAATCTCAAACATAGTGCTAAATATTCGTAATCGTGAATATTCAATATTTTTTACATCAACACCCAGAACTACCGTGCATTGCGTTCACAATATGAGCATGTAAAAGTGCAGATTCATGCAATGAAGGTAATAACTAGCGTTGATCACAAATTTTTATTGCGAATATCGGCACATCAAAATCTTGGATATAATTCTATATTTTTGTAATCATGAATATTCAAGATTTTAGTAGTATTGTATTGTGAAAATATGTCAATTTTATTGCAAAAATATTCACACGCAGACCCTCTTCTCTCCCTCACTCTGATGGGCAGCACTGCGGTACCGCCAGAAGAGCCTGACATCTCTACGCACAGTGACAGCTGGGTAAATCTCTGGCTCTACCTGTAAGGAGTTATCTAAGAAGGTCCCTCACAGACTTTCTTCTCTCCCTGATTTTGATGGCCAGCAACGCGGTACCATAAGAGAACCTGGCATCTCTGTGCACAGTGGCAGCTGAGTAAATCTGCAGTTCTTCCTCTAAGGAGTTATCTAAGAAGGTCCCTCGCAGCCCCTCCTCTCTCCCTGACTCTGATGACGTGCGCCGCAGCACCCTTGGAAGAGAACGACATCTTTTCCAATCCAAAATCTCGGCTCTGCGTTGAAATGTACCCAGACAAACTTTCCCATAGAAAACCATTGTAAACACCTCCAGTGGCCACTCGTGATATTACTTGTGATATTACGTGAAAGTATTCCAGGGGGTCGTGAAGATATTCCAGGGGGGCGCCAGGCCTCATTCTGAACTTGTATTTGATTGGGGAGGGGGGGGCTCGATAATGTTGCTAAAAAAGGGGGCCCTGCAAGGAAAGTTTGAGAACCACTGCTTTAATGCAACCCATCAATCTTACTGAACTGACCCTGATAGACGTTGCTACTAGAGATGTCCTGAACTGTTCGCCGCCGAACTGTTCGCGGCGAATATCGCATGTTAGCGTCGCGCGCATACTCGAACACATGGCAAAAATAGTTAGGACCCCTATCGTTTTAATTGAACAAACTTTGGACCCTTGTGGGTCTCAGTCAGCAGGCATAATCCAGCCAATCAGCACCCATCACCTCACGGACCAATCCTACCTCTATCACACAGAAGGAGAGATGCACATACACATGCTGCCGAGATAGTGGAGACACGGACACCGGTCAAGTGACAGGGCCATGGTAGTGACACGGACAAAGGTCAGTGACACGGGCAATAGTTGTGACACGGGCAAAATTATAAACAAACAAGCAACAAAAGAAACCCGAGTAGTAAACAATCACCTACACACAACCCAAAAAACAAGGGGTACCATCCCCAACCAAGGACAAATTAAGGTACCCAAAAGTGAACATAAAAAAAAAAGCACAACAACTAATGAAATAAGACCCCTCGATCCAATAAACTAAGGCAGGTTAAACATACATGAAAAGAAAAACACAAAAAGAAACAGTTTAAAAACAACAAACATCAAGAAAAAACAACGTAGCGGCAAAAAAAATCAAAACAAACAAAAACAACAAATCAATAAAACACCAATAAATAAAAAACAAGCAAATAAGGAAAAAAAAACTTAAAAAAAAAATCAAACAAAAAAGGGGGGCGATACAAAAAAAAAAAAAACAAAAAATGAAAAAATAAGCAAACAGCAAAAAAAACAAACGAAAGCAAAAAAACAGGCCAACAATACAGAGCACAACACGCACAAGGGACAAGAAGAGAAAATGGAACAAAAACAAAAAGGCAAACAACAAAAAACAATGCCAAACAAAATGGGAGCAAATGCCAAAATGACAACAACAAACTAAGAGAAATACAACAAATATAGCGGTAATAAACAAAAAAGGGAATAATCCCACGTAATAAAAAAATTAAAAATCAAACCAGACAGCAAAAACGGAGACAAAATAAAATAAAATAGAATGTAACGAATTAAAAAAATCAAAAAGAAAAAAAACCAAAAAAATAAGGTAGTGCAAAAAGAAAAAAATATCTAAGGATGAAGGAAGGAGAGAAGAAAGAACAAGCGCAAAAAACACAAAAAAAAGGAAAAAACCAATGGTGGTAAAAAAAAAAAAAAAAGCCAAATGGTGGTGACACGGGCAAAGGTGTGACACGGGCAATGCCATGAGTGACGCGAAACGCTGCGGAAAAAACCACAACGCGACGCGAGATGACGCGGAAACCCGCCACGCGACGCGATCCATCACTATCATTTGAAATCTTTGGTGCGGATTTATTGTGAAAAAATAATTTTTTCTTTGGAGTTTTGCATGGATCCCTATGTCATGTCATTGTCCAGGTGTCAATGCCTATGAAGCGACGCGAAACTGCCAGCGACGCGGAATGATCGAAGTGGAAAACCGCCAACGCGACGCGATCCATTGACTACATTTTGAAATCTTTGGTGCGGAGTATTATGTGAAAAAACAATTTTTCTTGGGAGTTTGCCATGGATGCCCTCTGTCATGTCATTGTCAAGTGTTTGACCCTAACAAGTTTCCCAACACTATTGTGGCCAGAAAGGGGTCCCTTTGTTTTTTAATGTTCGCCACCCATTGAAGTCAATGGCGGGTACGCGTGTTCGCGTGTTCGCGTTCGCCGCTCGCGAACATTAAATTCCGGGTTCGCGACATCACTAGTTGCTGCCTCGGATCTAAGATGCTACACTTGAGTCAAAGAACGCGCCCATGAAATCCTAATCACGGAGGCATTTTGTCTCGGAGCCCCTTTAATGTTCGCTGTGCAATTAATCTTCAAAGATTAAAAATGACAATAGATGAAAATCTCCCACGCAGTCCAGTCCTGAAACGACCGGCGCGTTTTACTTTAGAAAAGCTTGAAGTAGTTGATGTTAAAAAAGAAAATAAAGAAGCCGGGAATGTTTTGCAGCTGCGAAGCAGCCATGTAATTAGCGTGCGCATCGATATGGTGGGTTTACTATTGTTGTCTGAATTGTAGCTTTTGTACTTCACAGGCGCGCCAAACCACAAGGAAGCGCTGACGTCCACGCCAAACATGAAAGACGCTTTGCTCGGCTGACAGTAAACATCTTTATCTTTAAGATAAACTTCTTTGTTTGCAGAGGGGACATAATTACTGTAATTTGCCCTTAAATAAAAACCCACTTCTTGTAGAGGAACAATGCGTCTGGATTATTATTTATAAATCAGTGGCGGGTACACCTCTCAGCCAAGAAGACAATTCACTCCTGAAGGACCAGCGACATGAAGACAATGGCAGGAGACATCTTCTAAACACAGGCAGGTAAAACTTTGTTTGAATACAGACATTAATATGGAAGCTTCATTTGGTTTTTTTTTACTTCCTGTTATGACATCACTTCCTACAGATGCAACTTCCTGTTTCCGCTGTCTGGATTGTAGAGATAGTCGCAAAGCCTTTGAACATGGTATCATCACTAGTGATGGCCAAACTGTCCACAAGGCATGTTCACTTCTCTTCTCCTGGCGAACAGTACGGGTGTTTGACCGGCCCCGCTCGCCAGTGGGAAGAAGTTTGTAATTCTTCCGTTAGCTGGATCAGGCGCAGAAAGATCAAGCCAGAGGAAGAATCTGTGCACAAGAGACTGGGTAGAGAAGCCGGTCTCTACCTGGTCTCTAGAGTAAAATCGGCTTCAAAAACCGGAAGTGTCGTTAGTGACGTCACGCCCAGAAACTATGCGTTCCTGGTACAGGAAGTGGAATTTTCACGATCTGCCTGTTCACGAGTGGACCTGTCCCCCAGTGACCCGCCCATAGCGCCAGCACTGCTGACATTACTCCTACTGCATGATCACTGCTGACAGGTGTGCCCAACTGTCGATGAATCCTTTTCTTAGAACCCCTGAGCTATAGAGCCTCAGCACTGAAGCTGCAGATAATTACAGGTGCTAGATGAGATGGAACTTGAGTTATAGCATCAAATGATGAGGCTAATTGTTCTGCTTTTGCCGCTTATCACTTGCTTGCTCATAGGCAGCCGCTCATTTCCGACATCAGCTCGCCATAATGAAGTGCGACAAAGTGACGCTCTTGGCGTGACAATAAAATACAATAAATCAAACCCACTGTGTGTACTGCCACACAGAACAGTCAATGAGACGACGTAGACAGAGAGCGCAGTGATTCTACCTGATCCTTATTTCCTGTCATTGGAGATGAAGGTCTTGTAAGACATTATCTACTCTTCGGTGAAAATGATAAATCACCGGCTGATTAAATCCGTTTTAATCTTCCTATAATGTAACATTATTGGAGTGCCAGACTCTGCAGCTAAGCAGTAGGGAAGGAGAACAGATGGCTTTGACATGATCAAGTACAGAAAGGGTGAACCTTTTAATAGATCTTGTTTTTTTAACACTTGGTTTACCTGTAGAGACAAAGCAACATCGTCTTTAGTGGAGATCCATGTTGTCCAGCCCCAGCAATTAAGGGCCAGATACTAAATAACCCCCATGACCTTTGGCCCTATTTAATTCACTATTGATTAGGAATGATTAATGGAGTCCTAGGCAAGGTAGCGGCTTTGACAAACCCTCCAAATCCCAGAATAACATTGATAAGAATGGAAAAAAGTATGAAGAAGGTGCTACATATGTATTGTTTGCTCCTTCGTGGCCTTATTCGACCATTTTAAAGATTTCAAGTTAATTGCAAAGCACCTGAGCATGGTATCATCATCAAACTTGCTGGAGATGTAGAGAAGGGTTGGGGGTATACTCCAAAAGTATGGCTCTAAAACAAATAGTTTTTGCAAATGTCAAAAGTTGAAATTTCGACTTTGACTTTAAACTAATTTATGCAAAAATGACATGTCCTAGAGCAAAACTTTCTTTAACAACCCTTCTCTACATCTCCAGCAATTTTGGTTCAGATACCATTTTCAGAGGCTTTGCAATCATCTCACAAAATCAGCTAGTTGAGACATTCGACCATACTGTCAAACAGTAATTGCCTCCTCCATTGGCGGCACCCATTGGGCCTTCAGGTTTTCCTATATTGCCTGGTGGATTATGTAGCTTTGTCTGGAACAATCCCCCCCCCCCCCTTTGTCACAATCATCTATTTAACTCAGAATATATGTTTGTTGTTTTATGTCTACTATACAGTGTTAACCCTCAGGGCAATATGCCCATTGAATGTTCGCTCTTCTTCTTGCCAGTACAGGTGTTTGACCCGCCCCTTTCCTTGTTGAGAAGAAGTCTATAATTCTTGCTCCAGCCAGACCTTTCCATGCCTGGTCCGGCCGGGGGAAGAATTATTTTCATTAGAGACCGGGTAGAGGCACTCTATCTCTAGTGCTATACCGGGCACGAGGAACTGTGCGTTCCATGTACCAGAAGTGACGTTGCGGCATCATTTTCAGTATTGTTTCGAATGTTCAAATTCCCTGACAACAGGCGTGGAATTTTAAGTTTCATTTCCTAGTGATGGACAAACTTCGGCCAGGTCTGTCTGCAAACAGGCTGTTCGCAGGAAGATTCTAATTCCCCGCCTGTTCTCTGGGTTTGCTCTAGCACATGTCGTTTTTGCATAAATTAAGTTTAAAATCAAATTCGAAATTTTGACTTGACTTTAAACTTAACTTATGCAAAAACTATTTGTGTTAGAGCATACATTTTTTTTGTAGTATACCCCCAACCCTTCTCTACATCTCCAGCAAGTTTGGGGATGATACTACCTGGAAGCACTACTTATGTTTGCTGACTTATAGGGATGGTCGAATTTTTCGACTTGCTTGTGAGCTGATTGCAAAGCCTCTGAAAATGGTATCATCACCAAACTTGCTGGAGATGTAGAAAAAGGGTTGTGGGAACATTTGAAAAAAATAGTTTGGCTCTAGCACATGTAGTTTTTGCATAAATTAGGTTCAAAATTAAAGTCGAAATTCCAATTTTCGAAATTTTTACTTGATTTGTTCTTAATTTGTGAAAAGACTATTTGTGTTAGAGACAAACTTTCTTTTTTGTAGTATACCTCCAACCCTTCTGTACATCTCCAGCAAGTTTAATAATGATACCATGTTCAGGGGCTTTGCAATTAACTGGAAATCATCAAATTGGTTGAATTTTTGAAAAACAATTTGACCATCTCTACTGACTGACTGGAGAGTGGGGGGGAAGAGGTACTTTAGTTGCCCTCAACGATTACAATGATGATGACATTGCAAACTGTTTTTCCATCTTATTTGATCTTTTTCACTTTATTTATTCATTCATTGTCTGTATCCCAATTGTTTACATTTTCATGCAATCTTTGAAAAGTAGGGTAAATACCCCCGATAGGACAAGTGACAGCATTATTGTACTCAAATTTCCCACATTTTGATCATATTTTCTTACATCTTCTGGCTTTGCATGTCACATGGTTAGATACAGATACAGCCAGGCAACATCATTTTCAGAAAGGGGTCAGCAACAGCCTGTATCTGTGTCACTATACAGTGCCATCCTGACTTTGGTTAACCATAAACGATGGTGTTGTGTTCTACACCAAGTCCGTCCTGTCCTTAGCCGCACCCAGCACGCATTGTCACTGCGGCAGCTTCTGTCATAATATGTAATGGACTTAATCCCATCACATGCGACGCTTGGGTTGTGACTTCTTACACAGGGCATTGCAGAGCGCACTGCCAGCCCTGAGCACGCAGCAATGCCAAGCATTAAATATCTCAGCTTGTAAAGGAGATGGGGAAATGGGCAGATTAATGGGCCAATGGCTCTCGTCATCTGCCAAGCGCTACGTTGTCTGCGGACGATAATACCGTTTTATGCAGTATTCTATTAGAAAGCTCAACAATGTTTGACCCAAAGTTTAGCAGTAACAGAGATTCTTACACAGAATAGATTTCATACATAATTCTTCAGTGGTAACCCAAAATATGTGTTAATAGGGAGAAGATAATAAGGTTGCCAAACGGGTGATATGAGAAAGCCTTCTAAAACCTTTTGTTCTACCAAAACCATGTAATATGAGGACCTTTCTAAATAACCAATTACTATGTATTTTGTCAGGGAGGATCCAGCACTACATAGCAGTGATATATACCTCCCAATCACTATGTATTCTA
>CM070038.1:7630220-7642178 GCA_036250615.1 Ptychadena robeensis | reverse complement strand
GGGGGGGGGGGGGGGATTTCAGCAGACAGTTGAGTATGCCCACAGTTAGCTTGGTGAGTTTTATTATATATATACATATATAAGCACCCAGGAGGTTAAAGAATGCTACATATGACTGGAATTTTAAGTAATTAAATTTTTTATTATATTATTTTTATTTATTTATATATATATATATATATTAACCAGAAACTACATTTCGCCAGACCCTTCCATTCCCCATAGATGCCGGATAACCAGGAGTCGCTTGAGCCATTGTATCAAATCCTATAGAACATTAAAGCACTAATATGGGAAATGTAGAGAACAGAAAAATACAAGTTTTGTCATTGGCAACCAATCAAACATCTTATCACACAATGGATGATATAGAAACCCCCCACAGTATGACCTACCAACACTGATGACGTAGATGCGGTAGGATGAACCCGCGGTAAGTTCTTGCCTATTTTTCACTTCACAATGACATTATTGCTGCTGATAGTGTCTATATTTCATTTCTCCAGACCTTCCCCAAGTCATTTATTCAGAGGATGAAGGATGGACGTTGATGGAAATGCTATTGGCAGCAGTTTCCCATATGCCATAATTTCAATGAATCAGGAAGATAGATCATCAGACAGATACATAGAGATTTAGATAGATAGCTGAGACTTCACTGGCTAAGTTATTTAAAAATAAACGTTTTATGCAGAAACAAAAATTGTTTCACCTCCAGTACATAAGGACTATAGTAGTCTAAAGATTCCTTCAGCACTAGGTACAGATAGGTGAATCTTTGAAGATACCAACTGTACATAAGGGGACATACACACACCTACTTCCTTTGTGAAATGATATGTTCACTTTGGTGTTGCCAATAGCAAGGTGCTGGGGAAGACAAGCTTGTAGATGAAAATGGTTCTAAATGGTGGACTTTGGTAATTTATTTCATTACTTTAAAGTTATGATCACTTTATAGAGCTATGTGCAGTACACTGACTACTTATGGCCCAGGTGCCCAACCTGCAGCCATGGGGCCACATGCGGCCCTTTAGGCGTTTTTCGGCAACCCCCCTCAGTCCAACACTTTTGGCCCCCAAAACCTAACTGTTAATGCACAGGGCGTTGTTACTTACCTGTCCACCGATCATCTGCTTATAGGTTCTCGCCCAGGATCATCTCAAGCTAGCCATACACGTGTTGGATTCCATGTCCAATCGATTCATCATCCGATCGATTCCGGCGATTCTGCCGGGAATCGCAGGTGTGATCAATCGGCCAATTAAGAGTATCCATCGCTGCATACCACCTTGTCCAACGGATTCCGGGACGGATCCGTGTCCGATTGTCCACCTCACAACTGGCAACTCCCCCTGATCCGGACAGAATCGCATGAGAAAGACCAACATGTTGGTTCTCCG
Organism: Ptychadena robeensis; assembly: GCA_036250615.1. Classification (NCBI taxonomy): domain Eukaryota; kingdom Metazoa; phylum Chordata; class Amphibia; order Anura; family Ptychadenidae; genus Ptychadena; species Ptychadena robeensis. The sequence goes on along the minus strand of CM070038.1, from coordinate 7,640,775 downwards.
TCGGATCCTATTCTGAGCCCCTGATCAATCGGACGAGAACGATCGGACCAGGTGGGCTGCATGCGATTCCGGCACGATCGTGCACGTGCCCGGAATCGATCGCGCCGGAATCCGGTGGGAATCCGACACGTGTATGGGGGCCTTTAGAGTGGGAAGAGGATGAGAGGCGATAAACTTACATGATAGGTGTATGTAAAAGCCCATCAACGACCCAGACAGTGTCTGAGCATGTTCCTATCCTTCTCTAGTGTTGGCAATGGATCAACAGACAAGTGAGGGCCTATGCTTCCATTATTCCACCAATGAACGGGGGATAATTGTATAATATGTATTGAAAAGGCTTTGATTATATATATGAGGCAAGTAACCTTTGACAATGTATATGGCACAAAATGTGCATTACCATACTACAGTGTTCCCTAATGCTTGAAGAATCATTTAAAACATAAATAATGTCTTCTACCTTTGCCCACTGGTATTTTATATAAAATGCTTATACAAGTCAGTATACACTGAAAATGTTATGTGCGGCCCTTCATTGATGCTTGTGGCCCTCCATATCAACTGAGTTGACCACCACTGACTTATTGTCACCATATACCTTTCAATCTTTTTGTACAATTTCCTTTAGATTTACCAACAACTATATATAGCAATAGTTAATTCAACCCTAAAGGCCCCCATACACGGGTCAGATTCCTGTCTGATTCCGGTCCGATCGATTCCGGGCGCGTGCACGCCAAACGATCGTGCCGGAATCGCGTGCAGCCCACCTTGTCCGATCGATCAGGTCCGTCCGTTCCGGGGCTCAGAATCGGATCCGACAGAGAACCAACATGTTGGTTCCATCAGATTGATTCTGCACAGATCAGGGGGAGTTGCCATTTGTGAGGTGGACAATCGGACACGGATCCGTCCCGGAATCAGCTGGACAAGGTGGTATGCAGCGATCGGATCACTTAATTGGCCGCTCGATCGGAGCTCCGAGTCCCGCTGAGATCGCCGGAATCGTTCGGATGGGTGATCGAGCGGACATGGAATCCGACACGTGTATGGCTAGCTTAACCAAAGTTAACAAGTACCTTTGAAACACTTATTGTCTGGCATTGCGGGTACAGAGGGTCAACAGTCAATCAATACATTTTTGTAAAAGGTCTTTATTAACATCGGACCAAAAAACAAGAAAAAATATGTAAATATATAATATCATACACTCTTACTAGTAGTTAAAACATATGGGCAGTTCTGGTATGTGGTACTTGCCCCCACACGGGTCACCACTTCAGAAACCTGCTTGAACAGTGATTTTTGAGGTAAAAAATGTACAGTACACGTCAAATAACCAAAGAAACAGCTTCAACCAAGCTTGATTGACTTGATTGACTGTTGACCCTCTGTACCCGCAATGCCAGACAATTAGTGTTGGTTAGGGTTGAATTATCTATATAAATCTCACCGGCTAGGGTACTACCCACTGAGTTTTGAGACCCCATCCTACCTTTATTTGTTATCTTGGTATATACAACAATAATGTTAAACAAGAATATTTGAAGTTCAAATATATTCGCAATGGTGAATATTCGTCATATTATTCTGCAGTCCCCAGCCGAAGTAATAGCTGGCACACTAAGGGTGCCCGGCTGATTCTCGGCACTAGATGACGTGACATGATGACGTCATCACGCCCACTAGGTCAGTTCGGCAGTCGATAGGAAAGCGTCCCGTCTATGCCCAGCTTAACAAACACAATACATAATTAGAGTAGTGTTTTGTTTTTTAATTCTCGATTGCACGGAGTTCTACTTTAGCCTGGACCAGGGGTAGCCAAACTTATTCGACCAAAGAGCCAAATCGTTACAGTGCGACACTTGAAATATATGTTGAGAGCCAGATATCTGTTGGTGGGGGTGGGGTTCGGGGTGCTGACGAAATTGACAACAATTGAAATGATGTCTTCTTTCCCTAAAACTAAGTCTAAAGCCCCCCATACACCTTTAGATACCTCCATACAATTTCCATCAGATCTACCAACAACTATGTAGTATAGTGACCTCCCTGATAGAATACATAGTGATTAGAAGGTGTAGAAAGGTCCTCATATTACATGGTTTTGGTAAAAGAAAAGTTGCTTGTACAGAAATTGCATGGTAATTGTATGTGGTGTATGGGGGGCTTTAGTTAAAATGAAAACTTATAAAACGTGATATCATACTTAATAACAATATTACAATGACAATGACTGACGACAACTAATGTGAACCATGGCTTTGCATCTCCTTGGAAAGTTTGAGTAATGCCTGCCATACACCCACCGACTGGGTGCCGACAGACGAGTTCCGATGAGCTCTGGAATGCAGCGTGATGACGTCATAACGTTGCATTCCCGACATGTCCGTTCCCTGGCCGGCCGAGCTGTGGGGCGACAGGGATCTGTCGCCCCATGTGGGCACACACCGATTGGCGGCCGATTTTGCCGATGGCGCGCACGCCGTAGGTCAGCGGCAAAATCGGCCGCTAATCGGTGTGTGTATGGCAGGCTTAAGTCAGGTTTGTATGTTGTTGATTTGAATTTAAGCCACATAGTCCCCTTGTAGGTAGCCAGAGTCACCCTCCCCCTTAAAGACAGCCAAAAAGCCCCCTGTAGGTAGCCAAAAAGCCCCTCCTTTAATAGTAAATGGAGAGCCACAGTGCCCCCTACAGGTAGTCACAGGTGTTGTTGGTAGCGCAGGGGGTTTTTCTGTTGGGGGATGGTGCATGAATGGAGAAAAATAAAATAAAGATGCCACTATGCCACTGAGCCAGACTGAAGGGGCTAAAGAGCCATATATGGCTCCGGAGCCCACCCTTGGCCTAGATCATTAAACTGTCCAGAAGGTGACAAATGACAAATGTAGTCGGTAAGTTAAAACCTTTTGAAATTATTTAGCCGGCCCTCTAAAAATATCACGGACGACAAAGGGCTATTTTTATCCTCTTTGAAACCCTCGCATTAAAAAAGATCCCTCCCACATTGATTCTGTGCAAATCCACCATTTATCTTTTTTTCTTCTCAGATCAAATTGGTTTTCAAGATGCAAATTCATTCGAACATCCTTTCTTAAGACATGAATGTGGCCAATTCTGGAAAAAAAAATAAAAAATTCACAGCGGCTGCCTCAGTCACTCGATGTAGCAAATTTGATCAAATTAATTTGCGAAATTCAATTTGCCTAGTTCAACCTACCGAGACTGAGTGACTAGATGTGAATTTGCCACAATGGAATCAAAAGTGCTTTATTTATTAGATGTTTGATGGGTTTTCTACCTCAATGCTTAGTTCTCTGTTTAAAAGGATAGTAAATACCCAGGGCATCAGACTTAAGAAAAAATATATAAGAAAAGGAATATATATTCACATTATAAATATGGGAAACTAAGAGGATTATTACAGAAAGGTTATATTCATTACACAAGATCTGAAATGCATTACCTCAGAGTTATTTAAAGGGCCTGTATGCATAAAGTACATTATTTTTCTGAATAATTTTAGGAATAAAGAGATTTCAGTAAGACTACGGGATGCATATGTATAAGTGTCAGGAAAGTAAGGGAACAGAGTATAATACATTGTACATGATAAAGGGAAAGGTTACATTCTGCATTATACAGCAGACTACCTGTAAAATAATACCACGGAGGACAAGCACTAACTGTTATTTCACGGATACCTTGATCTGTATTGAAAAATATGGTATAACTTGATAATTACCCAGGAGCTGGCTTGACCTTGCAGAAAGCCTTTGTAAACCGTAACTTTTTTTTACAAACCTAGTCTAAGTAGGGCGAGGTAGGGCCTAGTCTTCTAAGTAGTGCTTTGATTCCCCACCCTCCCTCTCCCATCACATCACATGTGAGGACACAGAGCACCTATGCCTGCATTTGCAGGTATGAACCACCTCCTCTGTGTCAGGAACCCAGAAGAAGTAGAGAGATCACCCACATAAAGGACTGCCGCAGGGTTGCCGGTGACCAGTAAACAACCCCAACTTACCACTACTCGGGGTGACTGTTGGGTAGATTACCGTATTTTTCAGACCATAAGACGCATCCAGTTTTTAGGGCAGGAAAACCAGAAAAAAAAAGATTGAATAGGTTATCACATCAATTGGGTTAATGCAATGAATTCAATGAATGCAATATTCAATTCAGCCAGTAGGTGTCACTAGCAGCAGTACACTCTCAGCACTCAGTGTCATTCTCCACACTGGTCAGCAGGAGGAGGAGGGGGGCAGACATCTGCAGATTCTTTCCTCTCCTCTGTTCTCAGTTATTGCGGATTGGCTGTTACTGTTGTCCGTGGGAGCTGCAGAGTGATTGCAGTTTGCAGAAGAGAGAGAAAGATGGCAGTTCATCTATCTCTCTCTTCATTGCCTATGGCAGCAGGCTCTGCTGGCATAGGCAATTATACAGTACAGATGGGAGAGCCAGACACCAGCCGGCATCTCACATCTGACAGCTCCTCCAGCTCCCTGGCTAATCTCTGTGCCTCGCATTCGGACCATAAGACACCGGCACTCTTTGCCCCCAATTTTGAGGGTGAAAAAGTGCGTCTTATGGTCCAAAAATATGGTAATTATTGCTTGTAGATTGGAAGAGTTATTTTTTTCACTAGGGTTTATTATCCCTATGGTAAATTATACCCTAAATGTATGACATTTGGCTTATATAAACATTGGAGAATTAAAAAAATAGGATAGCATTTTTTTTTTCATTTTTATTGACCTTTGTCATGTCAGCTATCCCCTCCACTTCCTTATTTGTAGAAGAATACTCCCCTCCCTTCATTGCATGCAATACATTTAAAAAACAGACATGATTGATCCCTTTTAAATAGATGTTAAAGTATGTGAGGGGAGAAAAGGGTCTATAAATTGCTGATGAGGAAACGCTTACTTATGCCACTCCGGTCCAGACGGAGAATCTCCGGAGAAATGTAGAGAAGTTGAATCACTACAGATGAACATACATCATGTGTCCGCAGCTCTTTTTGTTCGTCTCTTTAATAAGAACATAAGGATCTCCATGAGTGAGACACTTATCTAGATGTCAGCACAGATTGAAGACGTGGATTTTGTCTATATAGCATGTGTCAAAGTAGACGAACAAGGGCAACGAAGAGCCACAAACACAAGATGTGCCAGAAATTCAAGAATTCCAAATGTTGGATCCGATACCGCGGCATAATCTAGACTGTATTGGACAGAAAAAACTACCTGTGCTTGACCTCCCTGGGGTACTTTTCCACCCCTCCATCCTCCCCTCTACACATGGCCGGTGTCATCGATGACACCGTTGATGTTAGCCAGAAAGCAGCTGCTGTCACCATAACATAAAGGTCTATGGCACCCCACCTCTTCGGTGTCACCGATGATATTTAAAGAGGCAGTGCCGGAAGCAATCAGCAGGTCCACCACAAGATCACAGAGGATATGTAAGTATGCCCGCTGCCAGCTCGAGGTGAGTTTGTTGTGTAAACAAACTACACCCAAACCGGGTTCGGGCAAACCGCCAGGGAGATTAATCTAAATCAAATTTTAACTAGAAATATTTCGACTTGACTACATGTTCTAGAACTATATTTGTTGTAATGTTCTTACAACAGTGCGTCTTATGGTCCGAAAAAGACAGTAATTACTGCTTGTAGATTGGAAGTTATTTTTTTCACAAGGGTTATAGCCCTATGATAAATTATAACCTAAATGTATGACATTTAGCTTACATAACCATTGGAAAATAACATTTTTCTGTTTGTCTCTTTAATAAAGAACATAAGGATCTCCACGCGTGAGACACTTATCTAGATGTCAGCACAGACTGAAGACGTGGATTTTGCCTATATAGCATGTGTCAAAGTAGACGAACAAGGGCAACGAAGAGCCACAAACACAAGATGTGCCAGAAATTCAAGAATTGCAAATGTTGGATCCGATACCGCGGCATAATCTAGACTGTATTGGACAGCATCCCAAACTTCCCTTTGTGGTTTGTAAAACTGTTGCGTTACTAAATCGTTTTGATAGCTTTATTTTTATCCTTTTTTTCTCAGCCCATTATAACAGATTTTGATGATTATTATAGGATATGGACCATTAACTTGACAACCAGACAGATCACTTTTGTTTGGCGCCGGCAATGGTCTGACCCCACCATTCCAGGGACTATTTATATACGTGATCAACGCTTGTGCCCTTGATCAAAGTCCTGAACAAAATAAAAAGCTGCTTTTAGAAAAGAAAAATATCCATCAATAAAAGTTAGGATGACTGTTTGATAAACGTCTGCTCCTTTCAACTATTCATAATGCAAAGATAATAAAATATCTCTTAAGCTGGGAACTAGTGATGAGCGGCATAGGTAATATTCGAATTTGCGATATTTCGCGAATAATTCTACTAATATTCGATTCTATATTCGGAAATCCGAATATTCACGATATGACCATATATTGCGAAAATAATATGATAATATTCGCATCTCGAAAATCTTCAAAATGAATGGTCACATGCTATGTTTATTTTCGCAATGCGAATATGATTTTCGCAATACATGGCCATACCGCGAATATTCGAAATCGCGAACATCTGCCGACATATTCGAGATATTGGCGAATTCTCAAATTGCCGATATTCGTGAAAAATATTCAACATTTGAATATTCAAGCTCAACACTACTACTACACATGCAGATTAGAGATGGTCGAATTTTTCGACTTCCTAAATTTGTGAGCTGATTGCAAAGCCTCTGAAAATGGTATCCTCACCAATATTGCTGGAGATGTAGAGAAGCGTTGTGGGAACATTTGAGAAAAAATTTCTCGACCTAGCACATAGAGTTTTTGCATAAATTAGGTTAAAAAATAAAGACAAAATTCCTATTTTTGAAATTTTGACTTTGAACTTAATTTGTACAAAAACTACTTGTGTAAGAGGCATACTTTTTTTTGGTAGTATACCCCAACCCTTCTCTACATCTCCAGCAAGTTGGGTAATGATGCCATGTTCAGGGGCTTTGCAATTAACTAAAAATCGGCGAAATGGACGAATTTTAAAAAAATTATTCCACTATTTCTAAAGGTACCCATATACGTTGTGATTTTTTGTGCGATTTTAGCCCTTCCAATCCATCCGGTCGGTCGGGTAGGTCAATCATTCAGGATTCCTAACATGCAAATGTAGTCCGACCGATACTGTTTTTAGAAAAATTGGCCAAAAAGTCGGTCGGGTCCCGAATGAGGATGCCTGTAATTTTCGGTCGGTCAGCCACTTTTTAAAGATTCCCAATCCAACCAGCCGATCGGTCGGTCGGGCTGCGACTAATCAGGGGCTGAAAAATCGGGCATGCGACCGACTTTTAAAAATAGCAATAAAGCAAAAATCGGGCGTCGAAATCGAATATCGCATCGGTCCCTGAAAAATCGCAACATGTATGGGTACCTTAATGTAGATATGGGGCATATCGATGGCCACTTCAAGCGCCGTGCGTGCTCATGGCCATCTATCTGGCCCATATCATATGCAGCCATCGCTGTTTTCGAGCAGGGAAATATATATGAGAGCCATGTGTTCCCTGCTTTGTGGTTTTACTACATTATTTTACCAATAGTCCATGCATTTGGTGAATTAAATAGATTGAACATGATTTGGGAAGGCATGTGCTTCTCTATAGAAGGCCTTATAGCTTATGCATATCATAGTAAAACCCAAAGCCATGAGGTTGAAGAAACTTTCTGAAGAGGTCAGAGACAGGGGAAAAGCGAGACAGATAGATGGAAGCCTCTACTCAGGTAAAAACAAATGGAATCTCGCTTGGAGTTTGAAGAGGAGCTCCAAAAATAGAAAAGCCCCAATTATAAATGTCAATTCAAGAATAGACATGGTCAATTTGTTTTTTTAAATTCGACCCTTTCGACCATTTCGAGTTAATTGCAAAGCCCCTGAACATGGTATCATCACCAAACTTGCTGGAGATGTAGAGAAGGGTTCGGGGTATATTACAAAAAAAGTATGTCTCTGACACAACCAGTGTTTTAAAATCGGAAATTCGACTTTGAGTTTGAACTTAATTTATGCAAAAACTACATGTGCTAGAGCAAAACTTTTTTTCTTCAAATGTTTCCACAACCCTTCTCTACATCTCCAGCAACTTTGGTGATGATACCATTTTCAGAGGCTTTGCAATCGGCTCACAAAGTCACCTAGTCAAAAAATTCAACCATGTCTATTAAAGAAACATAGGCAGTCTACCAACATCCCAACAATAAGACTTACTAGAACAGAAACAACTTAATGCACCAGGTTGCTCTTCCACATGCGCCTAATTGGCAGAGTTCAGAACAATTAATCAAGCTTTAAATATGCTGAAGTTCATGCAGTTAACTGTCGACGCGTTCCGTGACATGCAAGTCGCTTCATCAGGACATTTTGCATGTCACTGCAAGGGAAGAGAAGTCAGTAAATATGGGGGGCATTTTGTTTAACCGGTGAGTAGGACTAACTGGTCCTATATGGTGCCGGTTTGAAGAGGAGCACATAAAGGACTCTAAAGACAGCCATAGATGTCTCAAACCATGGATGGCTTGTAGCAGACTCATTACAGCATGGTGACATCAGACTCATGACATCACCATGCTGTGAGGAGTCGGCTATAGAACTGACAGGAATCCTGTGTGTTAACTACCCCCTAACTAACCAACTAACACAGGGAACCCCGGCAGATTGTAGCCTATGAACTTGAAGGGGGAGGAGACTCCCCCACCAAATTAACGGACTACAACAGGATCGGCCACAAGAAGTACCAGCACGATGGATCGCCATGCGATCCGACCTGCAGGCTTTTTGGGTCGAAACTGTAGATGTGGGCGACCGACCAACATGTGTTTGATGTGAGTGCGTGCGCCGTTCAATCGCCTGCAACTACTGCTGAAAATCGCCATGTCTATGGCCGGCTTAAGACCATGAGGAACCAGATTCCCTGCTCTTATGAAACCAAGCCCTGAGGTCGAAAAAAAATTCCTGGAGAGCTTGGAGTCAGGGGTAATAGAGAGACAGATAGATGGAAACCTCTACTCAGATAAGAAAAAAGATGAAATCGCGAGTGAAGTTTACAGAGAAGCTTATGAAGGACAGTTTGTCCATCTCTACTTTTAAGGCTTTACAATTTGCTTCCAAATCAGCTAGCCATTTTTTTTTATTTGACCATCCCTAGTAGAGATGGTCAATTCGACCATTTCGACCATTTCGAGTTAATTGCAAAGCCCCTGAACATGGTATCATCAAACTTGCTGACTTGCTGGAGATGTAGAGAAGGGTTGGGGGTATACTCCAAAAAAAGGTATGTCTCTAACACAAGCAGTTTTTGCATAAATGAGGTTCAAAGTCAAGTCAAAATTTCAAAAATGGGAATTTCGACTTTCTATTTGAACTTTATATATAAATATATATTATATATATTTGAAATTTATGCAAAAACTACATGTGCTAGAGCAAAACTTTTTTTTTTTCAAATGTTCCCACAACTCTTCTCTACATCTCCAGATGATACCTTGTTCAGGGGCTTTGCAATCAGCTCACAAATTTAACAAGTCGAAAAATTTGACCATCTATAATCCCTAGTAGGGAATTCAGTAGGGAAGGTGAAAATGTTTAATTATTACTAATACAGTTCTTCATAGCTTTGATAGGCTTAGGAAGACATAAAATATATCTGTCGCAATTTTCTTTTAAAAATTATTTGAACCCATATTACTTTTTCATAATACAAATAGTGGTTAATGAAGTCATTCTTTAAAAACAGAAGAGTTACTGTTTTGCCCTTACATGGTAAAATGATTTATGATGCATCTTTTTCAGCCAATTTCCGCATAAATAGATCTGCATGACCACTGAGGAACAAGTCATTTGTCTTCAGATATTTAGATATGTAGGAGACTTTTCAAAATAACATTTGGAAAGATGCAAACAAGATTTTGCTAATGTCTATTTTCCATCTGTGGTCACACTAACCTTTACAGCTAGCCACTGTCTCCATCTAGTAGTCCATCATTGTGACGTTAGTGTTCATGTTTTTCATTAGGAAGGGAGATTTGAGCGCCCGCGCGGCCATCCTCTGCATCTGCTCTTCCTTATCCGTTAAAACTAAGATTAAACCAAGGATGATTTAATAAAAGTAACATTTAAATTCACAAATGAAGTCATCCTGGTTCCAAGGTTACTGGCTATCTCTTGACTACTCTGACAAATTGGTCCCCGAAATACTCCACTTAAAGGGTGGCAATGTTTACAGAAGGACTCTAATGGGATTCAAGGGTGCTTGATCCCAATCCAAAAAGCAGGATAATGCATAAACATTCACCATGAAATTCAAAATAGTATTTTATTTCTTAAAGGGAAACTAAAATAATACAATTTACAGGAAAAGATGACCTATAATCAGGGGTGCACATAAGTGGTACTCTGGTACTCAAAAGGGGCCAAAACCTAACTCTGCGTACCTGCATTATTGTTACACAGCTCATATG
>CM070038.1:7580893-7597417 GCA_036250615.1 Ptychadena robeensis | reverse complement strand
AATAAAATTATTCCTCAAAAATACCACTTGCCTAATAATTCTGCACTCCCTGTAATTACATCTCAGATGCAAAGTATGTCACCAGTGGAATCTCCCGGGAATTCTCTGTGAAGAAATATGTTGAGAATCAAACGCTGGAAAGCGGAAGATAGAAGGGGGACAGTGAAGATGGAGAGTAAACACGGAAGCCTTTACAATACTCAGGGGTGGGAGACAAGACACCTCACCGTCATGGTGTTCTGTAGGGTTGTTGTAGCTATAGTAACACTGTGTCAGGTGTCTGGTGCATCAGGGTACTAATCACGCAAGGGAGTTCCCAACATGTTTATAACAAGTGTTGAGCTTGAATATTCAAATTGCGAATATATTCACTGAACATCGGCTATTCGAAAATTTGCAAATTTTGTGAATATGGTATTGGATATGGGCAATTTCAAATATTCCAAATATTATGCATTGGGATGCTTATGGCCATGCATTGCGAATATATATTCATAATGTGAAAATATATAGTGTAGGGGATCAGCTCCAAACAGTGCTGCCAAAACAGCAATCGATAAGATTGTTTTCCTTTTAGGGCTCCTGCCCGTGTTTATTTGTAAAGCAAACAGTCCAAATATATAACTTACCCTCACAGGGGTTAATTTTACTCCAAAATAAAAAAAAGTCCAGAAAATTCCAAGCCACCTGGCTTTGCACGTCCAATATAAATCGGTGTCCTAAACTCGGCTACTCAGCAGCAACAGGCCTGGGCCCCCACTCCCTGTGTGCCCCCCTGTACCAACTGCTCCAGCGGGCCTGGGCCCCACACTACTTGTGTGCCCCGTCTCCAACTTCCATGAGGAGCCGAGTGTACGACACTACACTCGGCTTGGCAATGCTTGGCATTTTCTTGAAGTAAAATTGAAGTAAAATTAACCCCTGCGAGGGTAAGTTATATATTTTGACTGATTGTCTTGTCGACATCTTGTCGATTGCTGTTTTGGGAGCACTTTTTGGAGCTGATCCCCCACACTGGTAGAGAATGCGGGCAGGGCCTTGGCTGTGAATAGGCAGGATGGTTGGGAGGGCCTTCTATTAACCCTACCCAGCACCTGTGGGTGTATGTTGGCTGCACAGCTGTCTTGTAACCGGGTCACCTGACCTAATCAAGAGGAAGAGTAATGGACACTGTCTGGAGGACAGACAAGGCTGGACTGCTTCCCTCTGAGAGAGGACAAACAATGGTTTTGGGGAAAACCTTCTCCACATGTGAGACTTCCTTTATTTTCTTGCCTTGGCCGTTTTGCTGAAGGACTGTTGTTCTTGAATGGCTGAAGCTAAGCCAAACTGTAAATTTTTGGCATAAATAAAGCTTTGTTGATTGAATTTAACTTAAATTCAAGTGTGTTGACTGTGAACCCCGGACCCCCCAAGTTCACAATAGCATGTGACCATTTGTATGCTCAGATAGTGGGGAGCCACACAGGGGTCTAAAAAAGATCCGGCCAATGGTAGAATACCTACACCGGTAAAGGGGGTGGGTCGAACATCGCGGCCATCTCTAATTAACAATACACATTCAAATATTGACCAATAAGAATATTTGTACACTCCATCTTTAGGTGACCCCCATGGCCCGCCCATAGGACTGGCCCTGTGTGGGAAGTAAGTAAACCTAAGAACCGGTCCCTGGCAATATTAGCAATGTTTTTGTATAACCAGGAAAATTTATATCAAAGCTAAATAATTCGTTTTGTGTGAACTTACAAAACCTGTGAATACTTTCAGTACATCTAATGCCGCTTTCACAAAGATCTTCTAGAATGTAGCCCAACTGTGACACCATGCACCAGAAATAATTGGATGTGTACAATAATCAAGCAGTCCTAACCTATGCCCTGCTAGCCACAGTGCGTTGCTGAACATCAAACCATCTAGTTGCATTATTAACAGCAGATTTACAACTGTTGCCCTCTCTCTTTTCATTTAAATGCGGAAGATGAATAGAAAGAAGACATGAATGTTGCTTGTTATTAGCTTTCATTGGCCAGGAAAATGTCCTTGTACAAAAGAGAAAGAAATCGGATGTAAAGGTCACCGACTGTGAAGCTGACACGTTATGTCAATCACATTATTTCCTACATTAGGTCTGTACTCACGTCCGTGTCTGTTTTTGGTCGAAAGGTGATGTAGCCATCAAAAGGAATGAAGGATGTCTACTATTACTACAACCACATCCAGCTAAAGTTCACCATAGAGAGAACACAATATCAGAAGTTAACCATCATCCAGTAACATCATTTTTTCCAGAACTGATGATGTTGGTAGCCATTTTGCTGGTTAGGGTGTCTGTGGAGAGCTTAAAACTAAAGGTGTCCAGACCATACCTGTCAACCCTCCCACTTTAGCTGAGAAAGTCACGTTTTTTATGTCGCTTTCTCCTGCCAACTCACAAAATCCTAGATTTTTCCCCAGAATTTTGAAATCGGGCGGAGGTAGGAGGGAGGGGACGTCACTCTGCCTCCTAAGTTCCCACCACGCTTGTGCAGATGATGTGCAGGGTGGGACATTACTAGGGAGAGTATCGCCTAAGTTAGGCAGGAACTGAATAGAAGGGAGGGGACTTCAATATCCCGATTCCGGAAGTTACATCACTGACATCACTTCCGGCTTCTAGAAGGCGAAACAGTCTGTTCTAAGACCAGAAGTGTCGTCACACCCGATAATCCTGGCCAGTGAAATTGTCAGCTATTATTCATACATGCATAGATATGCATTAGATCAATGTCCGCTTCAAACATTCTTGATGATCCCTATTTTCGAGCTGGATTGCCGCATTAGATATGAGTCAGATAGATGGCCGTGAGTGTGCACGGCACTCAAATCGGCTATTGATCTAGACCATATCTATGCATGTGTTGCCTGCTTTAAGATTTTGTCTGATTGCATCATTCATCACCAGCATTTAAGTTGTAATCTGTAATTTGGTGACCCCATTAAATATAAAAAAAGAAGCACAACCCTATTTAGTAGTCTTGTTCCTTCTCCTCTGTGTGTGCAACGAGCAGCGTGCATGCAGTCTCTGCTTAGCACTACTCAACACTTATTAGGGGCTGCCAACTTTTTTATTAACCAGTTGGAGGAGCTGAGATCTCCATTACACATGTGGATGCTTCACTCTACCATCTTCTTAGAGGGTGCATTGGACAGACTTTTTTTTATCATTCAGCCTAGATGAGGGAGCCCGTTTAGTAAGTGCCCATATAGAATAACAACTTAAGCCCCCCATACAATTACCATGCAACTTCTGTACAACCAACTTTTCTTCTACCAAAACCATGTAATAGGAGGACCTTTCTACACCTTCCAATCACTATGTATTCTATCAGGGAGGTCACTATACTACATAGTTGTTGGTAGGTCTCATGAAAGTTGTATGGAGGAATCTGAAGGTGTATGGGGGGCTTTACTGTATATACTCATGTATAAGCCAACCTGTGTGCATATTCCACATAGCGTGAGAAACTGCTCTGTATGGAAAGCAGGTTATGGGGGTCAATAATAATATAGCTTTAAGCATACAAACAAACTGATTAAGAGCAGGGTAAATGCTCCTATAGCTTTCTTTGTACTTATCTACATGAACTTGACTTACTTGTGCTTCAGGTTAAGGTTTGAGGTTGGGGCTTCTATCCCAAAAACTGGCCCAGAAAATGTTAGTTTATTACACTTTATATAACAAAGTAACACAAAGAACATCCACATTGCAAGCACAACCAATCAGCCTTCAGTTTACTGATATCAGATAAGTCAAGAAGCATCGTGATTGGCTGTTATGACTTACCAAACTGTAGACCACTTTGCCATTACCGGTTACGCGTCAAGTACAATGAATTTCAAAATCCTGGTGGGTCACTACAGGCTACCCCACCTCTCTTCTTTCCCTCCAGATTTGTAAATGCGGTCTAGTGACTTTTCCCCATCGTGAAGCGCTCTTATTTATAAGTATCTCTTTTTAAAAGGTAACATTTCTGGAAAGAAAATACCGGCTCTTCAGCAAAATAGAAACAGTTATATCTGAAGTGTCGCCTGGCGGATCTGAAAGGACACAATTTACAAAGTGCCTAAGGTTAATCAAAAATAAATTTGTTTTGTTTTCAGTCAAATCAATTACCGCAGTTGCGATCTCTAACTGATATATGTAGAAATGGAACACGAATAGTAATGAGATAAATAATGGGGTTTTCTTTCTAAGACGGCCAGATCTGTTTCTTAGGTGACAGGATTGCAGCTAGTCGGCTGAATGCGAAACGCGGATACATGTTGCGAGGACTGACGTTAAATATCACTCTTGGGTGGGCAATAAGAGGCATGCTGCAATTTTTCTACCATCAACTTAGGATTTATCTTTCCCCTGACAGATATAGAAGACTTAGTCGTTCGCTACTAGGCCATTTTTTTGTTTGTGTCAGCTAAATGCAGATGACAAGGAGAAAGCTTGAAAGGAAAGTTATCTGGCAGAACTGTGAGCAGCAAATCATAATATGTACTGAGCTGTTCAAATCTTAAAGAATGGAAGTCAATAGGAATGTAAAGGATATACTGTGGGAACATTACAATACTGCATGTGATGTAATTGTAATTGCAAATCAACTAATATTTTATGAGAAAATTGAACACTATTATTTGGTACTTGCCTGACCATTGCCTGAACATTGCCAGGTCATTATCTGACCATTTCCTGAACATTGCCAGGCCATTGTTTGACCATTGCCTCAACATTGTCTGACTATTGCCTGAATATTGTCGGACCATTGCCTGAACATTGTCTGAACATTGCCCGACCATAGCCTAAACCTTGCCTGACCATTGTCCAACCAGTGTCTGACCATTGCCTGAACATTGCCAGGTCATTGTCTGACCATTGCAAGACCACTGCCTGAACATTGCCTGACCATTGTCTGACCATTGCCTGAACATTGCCTGACCATTGCCTGAACTTTGCCTGACCATTTCCTGACCATTGCCTGACTATTGCCTGAACATTTTCTGATAATTGCCTAACATTTCCTGAACATTGTCTGAACATTTCCTGAACATTGTCTGAACATTGCCTGAACATTGTGTGACCATAGCCTGACCATTGCCTGACCATATCCTGAACATTGTCTGACCATTGCCTGAACATTTTTTGACCATTGCTCCAGTTACACAAATTTGCAGTACAGTCAAATATAGTTAGTTATTGTACACTATTATTTGGTACTTGCCTGACCATTGCCTGAACATTGCCTGAACATTGCCTAAACATTGTCTGACTATTGCCTGAATATTGTCGGACCCTTGCCTGACCATTGCCAGACCATTGCCTGAACATTGCCTGATCATTGCCCGATTATTGCATGAACATTGCCTGACCATTTTCTGACCACTGCCTGACCATTGTCTGACTATTGTCTGACCATAGCCTGACCATAGCCTGACCATTGCCTGACCATTGCCTGACCATAGCCTGACCATTGCCTGACCATTGCCTGACCATTGCCTGACCATAGCCTGACCATAGACTAACCATTGCCTGACCATAGTCTGACCATTGCCTGACCATTATATGAACATTACCTGACCATTGCATAAACATTGCCTGACCATTTTCTGACCATTGCCTGAACATTGCCTGCCCATTGCCTGAGCATTGTCTGACCAGTGCCTGAACATTGTCTGACCATTGCTCCAATGACACTATTTGCATTACAGTCAAATACAGTTAGTTATTGTACAGCGCTGCATAATATGTTGGCCCTTTATAAGGTAATAATGTTAGTAATAATAATCCTTACACTGTTGCAGACCTAATTGGCTACTCAGTTTAAGTTTTTATTTTGTAAAGGCAGTGGAAAGAGCCGCCCATGGGCAGATCTACCCTATAACTCTTGGGAAGTTGTTAGAGAGTCCCTCTGACTCTGGGGAAGCTGTCAGAAGCTGTCTCTGACAGCTTTCCCGCCTCTTTGACTCTGTTACTGCTGTGTCAGCAGATCTTCCCTCCGAAGGCGGATCTTCCCTATGAAAGCTTTTCCACCTCTGCTTCCATGTGGGTGGATTTTCCCTTTGACAACTTCCCTCCCTCTGCCTCCGTCACCCAAGCTCAGTCTTCAGGGCACGGGTGACTGCCCATTTGCACTCTAAGGCGCACGTTTCTGATCTTGGGGAGTAAAAGTGCTTCTTTTAGTTTTTAATACACGGTACCTTATACTGCTTGCATTAAAACAGCAAAACAATTGATTGATATATCACTTATTACATCCCCACTAATAACCTCATCACATGCGCGGCTCCAAGACTTCTCTAGGGCCGCTCCTACTCTCTGGAACTTCCTCCCTCGCCCCATCAGACTTGCTCCTACCTTTGCCACCTTCAAAAAAGATCTAAAAACCCACCTCTTCACTCTCTCCTACCCATCTTCTCATTGCTAACATCACCACCATGCAAGTCCCATCCCCCCACCTATTGTATACCTTGTTTCCCAACCTATTAGATTGTAAGCCCGGTACTCTATTCCTCCTGTGTCATTACCTGTACCTGTGTGTTATATTGTGTTGCATCTCAACTCAAATGTATTGTACAGCGCTGCGTAATATGCTGGTGCTATATAAATAAATGATAATAATAATAATGATATATTGATCTTTTATTCATTTAAACTTTTTTTTATTATTTTATTTGATAAATTGAGGACCAAAGGAGAAAACGTTTTTAATAGCAAAAGTTATGTTTATGTTAACAGAACAATAATTGGATTCTATATGTAAGTCCTTCATTATCTCTACCAGAGCTCTATGAAAACTGAAGCCAACAGAAAGCTCCAACCCTAATTCATTAGAATGCGGAATCCAGTGGAAATTAGTGGTATTCATATGTTTTATAGCTAATATTCATGAGGCTTAACTTATATTCATGAGATGCTGGAACCTAAGCCAGATTCTCATAAATACTGAATGTCTTTATGAAAAAGCTAGAAGGGCATAAAAAAATATGGAAATCGTGGTATCCAATAGTCAAGAATGATTATCCACGGATTTCTATATTCAAATATCTCCACAGAGGAAGCAACTTACTAAACGCTATTAGGAGGTGAAGGTCTCTTCTGACCAGGGGGCCACTTGATGAATTAAAAATATAAATTCCTCCAATACCACCAAGCAGATTCAATGGTTCATATTCCAAGAAACAGTTGATATCTAAATAACAAAGTCGGTCACAAACAAAATAATTAACCCTTAGGGCTTGTGTCCTATCAATGGAGCCCCTTTGCTGCATGAATAAAGTGCGCTCCCGTGCTGTGGGAAAATTGCCCAAGAGCAGCAGGGATTCTGCCTGGCAAATGTGGCATCGCACACCTTGTGTTGGGGTTTTAACCCATGACCGGCTGCACCTCAGGCAGTTGCTCTGCTCACTAGGCTACCATCCTCTCTGGACTACTCATTTTTGAATCTTCCTGATCTTCCTTGTTCCTGCCAGCCTAGCTAATTATCGTGATCCTTGACACCTGCTACTTCCCTTTGCAACCTTCCCTTGCTGATTATTGTTGCTCCTGAGCTTGATCGTGCTACACCTCCTCCACTCCTCTGCTATTACTGATTTACCGCTGCTGACCTCGAAACTGCCCTTGACTTTTCTACTGTCTGATCCCTCACTACTGTCTACCTTTACTGCTGCCAACCCAGATTGCCTGACTACGCTTATTGCCGCCTGCCCTGACCTACTGCCTGTTACCTGACTACGCCTTTACCTGCTACCTGCTGCATCCTGCGGTCCCTGCCACCGGGCTTCTCTCCACTCTCCAGCCTCAGTGTCCTCAGACTTAGGTGAGCCTACGGACCTAACACCTTGATTCACTAAGGACTTGTGTCTTTTTCTCCGCTGTGGACGCACGCCCTGAGAGGACACTTCCTATTCTGATGAATGGGATAGAGTTCACTCTGCGTATTCTTAGCTGAATGCCCATGGTGCTGTTTCAAAGCAACACCATGGGGTGCCACAGGAGACACCTCCTATTGAAGATCACTGGAGATATCTCCAAGACGCAGGATTTTCTGCATCTTTCCTCTTCTGCTTCAATTGCCTGCAAGCAGCAGGGAAATCCGCCCAGCAAATGTGCCGTTGCACCCATGATTCCCAGCTCTGGATGTACCTCCAGTGCAGGGAATCTGCAGTGGACCCATTGCCTTAGTGTCCTAGGTGTAAGAAATTACAGGGGAGGCAAACTGAAGGGCATGATGTCACGACTAGTAGGTTTTTAATACGGCGTAATTATCAAGCGATATATTGGATGCATGTATAGCACAGGCAAGCAAAAGTCTAAAATGTATTGACAGTGTAATTTTTTCTTGCTTGCTATGCATTACCTAAAAGAAGTGTCTGTCAACTATGAAATAACTACAACCTCTTTAGGGTAAGGAGATATTTATGTATTTCCCATTAACCCATTAGTGGTTTAATGTTTTGGCTAATTAGTGGAAAATCAATAGCTCCCCAGCCCAAAAAATGTTTATGTCTAGGCAGTAGCATCATGGTATGGCGCAGCTGGTGCGGTTAGCCTTTTTTTGTTTAGAAGATCTAAAGGACTTGTGGTCAGCAATCTTACTCAAGAACCACAGTTGCATTGTCAGTGTCAGAGTTGGAGTATAGTTTTGGCGTCACGATGTCACTTCCTGTACATCCCCCGGTTTTTAAATTGCCAAACTTGACACGTATGCCAGAAGAGACCACTCCTAGGTAAGCCTACAAACTACCACCGACAAGTTTGTGCGCCATGTTTCCTTGTTCCTATTTGGCAATTTAAATGATCTTGGTTGACTGTTTCAGGCTTTGCTTTCACAGACACTATCCATACATGTGATCAATATCTCAATATTCATACTAATCAAAAGAAAAAATAAATAAGCTTTCCAAACCTTAGAGGGAGGAAGATTATTCAAAGACGATTCTTAAAAAGTTGCCATGGGTTCCCACAAGCCACTGCTCTTTGTACAATGTAATAAAATAAGACGGTTGTTACATGGTTCACTGATCCTTATACACACATCTTTGCAAATCCTTAATTCTCTTTAATAAAAATTGCTGATTAACCCGGGACAGTAAAGTCAAGTCAATTTACAGAAGTTGATTACAAAATTAGATTACAAAGTGCCAAATTACGGTTCCTATCATTTTAGCGCTGAATCTTTTCCCAATTTCAAAGCTCGCCCTTGGCTACGGGAGCCTGAAACATTGCATGTATATTTATATATAGTTTAATGTGAGGCGGCTATGAATGAAACCGTAACATTCCCTGTTTACTGTGCTCAGGAATGGAATGCATAAATGAATAATGTGCAGCTACGATGGCCCTCATCTCATAATCTTCCCGCTCTCAATTTATTCTCCGGCTCCCTTCCTCTACGTCTTCCTCTCCGTACTGTCACTCTTTCATGACATATTCCCTTCTCTTTCTCTTCATCCTTTGACCTCCGTTGAGTCCTCTACATTACTACGGCCTCCCTTTGTCGTGAAGCTACAACTACCTTTTGTCAATCTTCTGTCATATTATGTTTGCTTGGCCGGAAAATATAAAAATATTTATCCCGCCTGCGTATTCTCTTGAATATTAAACTTCAGATTCTGTCATCCATCATCAATGTATTCAACATCTTTGGTCTACGTTGGGTTTTCAAAGGGAATGAAATCAATTCTGGAGCTCAGGGATAACTTCAGTTAGAGTTTTAGACTTAATTTGCAAATGTATCCATATGTAGTGATAGGCAAATTCAAATTTCCAAGCTAGGGCACCATAGGCGTAGGGGTTCCTGACTAAGCCTGAGCAGGATGAATCTGAAGGCTTGATCACCAGGTCCTGGATGTGATGTGGATATGGTTGGCTTGCAGAGCCAAGTGTGGTAAAACCTGGCGCGGGATGGTCTAGCGGCCATTTTGTCTGAAGTGATGACCTCCACTCTCCCTCCATTTTGTAGGTTGTTATTTTTACATTTAATAGCATTGTATTTGCATAGCTCCATCAATTCTGCATTATGTCTGATTTGTTTTTGTCACAGGAGGGCTGGTTCTTGTCAGTGTCAGGAATAGTGATGGTCAGGAATAGTGATGGTCGAACATCGGGTTTGTCCATTTATGACATTGGACTTGGATTGGACTTTTCCCCTTGTTCCCGGGATTCCCCAGCTGACGTCACTTCCGTTTTTTTGCCCGATACCCGGTGTCTCTATCCAGTCTCTAGTGAAAAAATTATTCCTCCGCCTGGATCTTTCCACACCTGATCTGCCGGCAAAGTGGGCAGGTTGAACATTGGTACTGTTCACCGGCAAGTATGTGATGTGATGTTCACCTGGCACATTTCGGCCATCACTATCCAGGAATATATGGATGGATGAACATCATCAGGTGAGGTGCTGGTAGTTGAGCAGTCATCAGGTTGTTGTAATATTGAGCCCTTTTATTGAGGGTTAATGACCCACATAGTTTTTGAAAATGGTTGAATGGTTAAAGGTTGAAATGCGGAAGGAGTCAATCATAAACAAGTACCCACTGAGCTGGTATAGTTTATGGCTGGTGGCTGGTAGAGGCAGGTTTTGTGGCTCTGATTCTAAAGTTGGGGACACTGTCTTGGACTTTGTTGCTACTATAGTTCTGTTGGTTTAATCTTGTTGGATTAATAAAGCTGTGGGCAAAAGTTTATATCCACATTTTTCTACTGATATCTGTTTTTATTGGGTTGGGGAAGTATGGGAGGGCCATGGTAAGGGAGCTATGGTGGGAAGGTAGGTCCATATTTATATATGTTTTTTCCTCCATAGGTCATAGATCTTCAATGTTAAATTTGCCTTAAGAGCCAATAGAAAAAATTGTGTTGATAGGAAATATCTATGGAAATATTTCCAGGGTCAAAAGGCACAGTGGGTCATTAGGCAAAGTATCAGGCTGGCAACTGGCAGGCTACTCTGGCCACTGACTCTCTATGTTCCTCTCTCCTTCTGCGCAAGCCTAATGCCAGTGAGTGACTAGAAGAGCTTTAAATTTGTTAGAACCATAACTGGCTTGCGAACTCAAAGCAGCTGGACACTGACATCATGACTGGAGTGACAAGACATTTTTTGTCATCTATATGGCAGAGGCAGTGTTGGTGTTCCTCAAAACTTTGTGGGGCATTATAGGTTGGAATTCCTAAATTACATACTTCCGAAAACATCACTTCCAGTATTTGAAACGCATAGTTCCACATTCCAAATGCAGAAAGTGATGTCACGCACTCACTCCGCTGTGATGCCGGAGGGGGGGGGGCAAACAGGAATCTAAAAGAATCTTCAGCTGAACGCATCTTTTAAATATCCCTGCACACTTGATCCGACCAGAATACTCACACTCACGCCCACACTCACACCGGTGAGAAGAAAATAGAACATGCAGCCACGTGAACACTGCAGCCATCTCTACTCACCAGCACTCACCAGCACTCACCCCCCAAGACAGCACTCATCAGTGACAACAGATGCTCATGGGGGGTGTTAGGGTAAGGTGCACTGTCCTCCCTAGGACCACCCCGATGACAAGGATAAGAAAACAATCATTCCATGTCTATATAGTTACTGTTTTTACAGACATAACCATAACCATAGACATAACCATATTTACATAATCAGGGGTGCACATAACTTTTTTAGTGAGCTCCTCAGATGAGTTCCAGGAGATGGTGTTTGGTACTCACCCCATATGTAGGGTGGTCCTACATGGTAGATTCTGCTGCAGATAGACCTCCCTTTTCCTGATTGATCCTCCTATTAGCCGTATTCATCCACAGGTTACCAGCTGGCTTTGGGTCAAATGTAACTGTCACAGAACCACACAATTGAACCCCCAGATCTCATATCTCAGTAGTACAACCCTGAAATTTTCTGACTTAGTAACCAACCCCTGAGACTACCTGCAGTCCAAATGTCAACTTTTCATAGTCACATTCCAGCTGTCACACAGTGCTTTTCTCTTGTCAGATTTTACCCTTACATATGCCTACTCTGACTTTCACTCCCAGATCTCCAACACACTTAGAAGTACAATCTTTTTTTTTTGGATTAGTAATTTACATTCCCAGTGTCTCCCCCTAACTGCAACCTTTCATAGTTATTCATGTTTCCCTGCAGTTATCCAAGTGACATAAATTGTATACATGTAACATTTAGCTGCGGCCGCCCAGACATAGAGCGCCTCCGAGTTGCTAGTTTAATAGCTAGTTTTTGGCTCCTTTTAAGTACCAGACTACCACTAATGTGCACCCCTGCACATAAATCCTTGCCCCAGTTTCCAGACTAAATACTGGTCTAGGATCTTTATCTATAAATGCAGCAAAAAAAACAAAAAAAAAATATTTCCATATAAATTAGAGAGAAATTGGGCACCCGTCCACAGCCCAGCTGCTCAGCCCAGGGTAAAACATGGTAAACATGTCTCCAAACTCCAAGCATCAGTTGTGATAACTACTCGTGCTTATAAATGACTTACATTATCTGTAGTAATTAACTGACACTTCTCATCCTCGCACATTCTCTCGCCTCTACCTGACTGTTTGTGACAAGTAGATAACTGCAGCTCACATAATGCTGTTATAATGGGTGTAATTAGAAATGGTGCCCAATTAGGATAACCCTCCTACAAACGTCTGTCATTTATACTCCTGTTCCAAAGCTCCCCTAACCGTACTTCCTCCTCCTTCTTACAAAACACCCACCACAAAACTTCTGCTCTCCACTCTCCATATGCACAACCTATTATACTAATTCCTGAACAATGCTCCACTTGCTGTATATGACTATTATCAGGGCTGCACAGCAATCCATAGAAGGCAACCAGATATATATTCCTAAAGGCTTTGTTTTACAATCAGCTCTTAATATTTGGGAAAGGATTAGTGCTTATGATTCATTGGCAGTAGAACATTAGCTATGTTCCTGGATGACACTTTGTTGGATAGAGCCCAATGGAATACTTCCTTATTAGAAAAAGTCAGGAGAATACATGCTAAAAGAGGTCAACAGTCAACTTGACCATTCACAGGTAGAAATGGACTAACTGCTAATAGTTCGCTTGAGAGTCAATACAAGAAAGTATAGTGAACACAAGTTAATCAATAAAAGGATCTAGTCAATACAAGGAGCTTGTCTATACAAGTAACTAGTCAATACAAGAATGTTTAGTCTATACAAGGAACTAGTCAATACAAGGAACAAGTCAATACAAGAATGGATAGTCTATACAAGGAACTAGTCAATACATGGAACTAGTCAATACAAGAATGTATAGTCTATACAGGGAACTAGTCAATACAAGAAATTATAGTGAGCACAACAAACTAATCAATAAAAGGATCTAGTCAATACAAGGAACTAGTCAATACAAGAATGTATAGTCTATACAAGAAACTAGTCAATACAAGGAACTAGTCAATACAAGAATGGATAGTCTATACAAGGGACTTGTCAATACATGGAACTAGTCAATACAAGGAACTAGTCAATAGAATGGATAGTCTATACAAGGAACTAATCAATACATGGAACTAGTCAATACAAAAATGTATAATCTATACAAGGAACTTGTCAATACATGGAACTAGTCGATACAAGACAGTATAGTCTATACAAGGAACTAATCAATACAAGGAACTACTCAATTCAAGAATGTATAGTCTATACAATGAACTAGTCAATACATGGAACTACTCAATACAAGAATGTATAGTGTATACAAGGAACTAGTCAATACATGGAACTAGTCAATACGAGAATGTATAGTCTATACAAGGAACTTGTCAATACATGAAACTAGTCAATACCAGAAAATATATATGTAAAACTCTAAAGGGTTAGAATCCAGACATACTAATGTCGAGTTTCCTTTTATCCTTCCATAACTGGGTGTCAGGATCAGGTACAGAGGGGGTGACAAGACAGGCAACACACACTGACATCCAGACCGAGGTAGGGTGGTGACAAAAAAGATGTAATTAGGACTTACAGGCAGAAACAAAACAGGTGCAAAAGTCCAGGGTACAGGAGTGTCCAGGGTTCAGGTTCAGATATGGAGACAGGACATGACATCAAGACAGGAAAACAATGAACAGCAAGCGTGTCTGAATGAAGCACACCTAATTAGCCCTAGAGCTAACGAGGAAGGTGGGTGCTCCACCCAGCCCACACTTGCAGGGAGCCACCAATCACAGTGCCACCAGCAGGCGGTGACAGGTGCTGCCGGGGTCCTCAAACTGGGGCTTTGATTCAGCAACATAAATAGGAAATATATATATGAAAAAGTCTTCAATGTCTACCAGGACTTAAAAACATAAGGTCAATCATGAAGCTACCCATACATGGAGTTTCATGATATAGAAAGTGTGAAAAAAAGAAAAACATAAACATTAATTACATGCACAACTTCATGACAGATGATAAACAGCCGCAGCCTGATTTATATTTGAGTATTATTAGTGAACCTTTGATAAATATGCTCCAACGTGTTTCGCCTTAATGAAGGCTTCATCAGGGAGTCTTTCATGTTCATCTGGAGATTGATATTGGGCTGTCACAAGGTCCCCGTTCCACCATCACCTCTTGAACCCTGCTGATGCCACTCACAATGGGTAACATCCTTCTGACTATCTACCCCCTGAGGAAGTTTTTATAACAAACGTACGTTGGGGCAAGTCAACCAACTCAGGCTGGCGGATTCCTGAAATGTCTGGGAAATTGATGAGGACATTCCATTTCATTATTTGAGCGTACAGCGAGTTTTTCTAATGACTTATCATGGATGTAAAACCTGTACAAGACATTTGATTTTATTTCTTGAAGATTATTAAACCTGTTATATGTTACGTATTACCTGTTATATCTTACGTATTACCCACATCTATGTTTTTCCTTAAATCGCATCTAACACGTACCCCAGCCCAGCCTGTTTTACAGAGGGCATTTGGACTGTGGATGGTGATATCCATATCCCACCCCCAGTCGTCTATTGTGTTCAATACAAGGAACTAGTCAATACAAGAAAGTATAATCAATACAAGGAACTAATGAATAGAAGAAACTAGTCAATGCAAAGAAAGTAAAGTCATTACATCACATGTTCTTATTGCCAGCAAACAGTATGGGTGTTTGACCTGTCCCCTTTGCCAGCGAAAAGAAGTTAATTGTCCTTCCGTCGGCCGGATCAGGCACAGAAAGATCCGTCCGGAAGAAGAATTTCACTTCCGGAATATGGACCAAGGCACTCTGCGTTTCATGTACCGGAACTGACGTCACTTCCGTTTTCACCCGATTCAAATTCCCCGCAAACAGCTGCTGGATATCATAGGTTTAGTTAAGCTTCTATATTTCTGGACTACTTTATTCTTCCCCATTCGCCTCCTTATTGACTCATCACTGTGACAACCAGCCTCAAGGGCTAACAACGCAGCATAGCAAGAGCGAGCCGATCACAGACGATTACATAATGAAGACTAGTTATTAAATATTACCTTTTAGGTTCTGCCAAGCAGCAGGTATCCTTCACCAGCTCGAGCTGGATTTTTGATATGACTTCCTCTAATGACTGCACATTTATTCGGTCTTTGTTCTGTTTAAGTTCATTGTTTAGTTGTTTTTCATGGCTCATTACGCAAAACTAGAATGGCGTTCCAAAGGAGAGCGGAGATTCAAAAATGGCTTAAAGACGATATCTACTTTTTCATCTGCTTCCCTTTGACTGCTACAATAAATTGGAAAACAGAACTGTAACATCTATTAGGAAAGATATGGGAAGTATAATACCTACATACAGTGGCTTTCAAAAGTATTCGGCCCCCTTGAAGTTTTCCACATTTTGTCACATTACAGCCACAAACATGAATCAATTTTATTTGAATTCCCCGTAAAAGACCAATACAAAGTGGTGTACATGTGAGAAGTGGAACGAAAATCAGACATGATTCCAACCATTTTCTACAAATAAATAACTGCAAAGTGGGGTGTGCGTAATTATTCAGCCCCCTTTGGTCTGAGTGCAGTCAGTTGCCCATAGACATTGCCTGATGAGTGCTAATGACTAAATAGAGTGAATAATGTGTGTAATGATGAGACTGACCAGAGCACCTGGTGAACCAAAAGGAAGTGCTGAGCTGAGGTTCCTATATTCTGTAGAATCACGGCCAAAAGAAAAATGCTGTCATAGAACTAGCCAGTAAACAATGCACGAACTGCTAAGATCTAGAGGATATATAGAATTCAACAGGGGCAACCCTCCGCACTTCTAGAGCCCAGTCCAAGTTTTTATTAACCTCCTGTGCGTTCTGCCCGAGTTAACTTGGAATAAGTTTCTTAGCTAATTAAACTTACCCAGAGATAACTAAAGGCAAAATCACCTGTTTACCGTAATCCCCCAGCGATTCTGTGCACTTTATTTAATTCATAGGCCCCCAGGACGACAATATTTCTCATACACTTGAGATCCCATTAAGTG
>CM070038.1:7536345-7549771 GCA_036250615.1 Ptychadena robeensis | reverse complement strand
CATCTACTACTGGAACAGTATATCTGGGGGCCCACTTGTACCACTGGTATGTCTGGGGACTCACATCCACCACTGGTTTATTTGAAATCTGTCATAAAAAAAACATGAAGACTGCCGATAGTAAAGAATTTATTATTAAATGCTAGTTGCTTGCCTGCCATATTAACCCTATTACTTTAATAAATTGTACTTTACTATAGTACTTTTGGATAAGAATCATTGGATTGGCTACTTCAATACTTTAGAAGAACTTACAACTTTTCTATGACTTTTATAATAAATATATTTTTTTTTCTGTAGAAACTAATGCAAATATAGGATTAGCATAGCAGTCAGGTCTGGAGATCAGTAACATCAGCTGGTAGTAAATCTGAGAATTTGAGTGTAAAGTAATCCTCTTTCTAAATCTCCAAATTTGTTAGATAGGTGAAGAAACAGGTTCTCTTTAAAGTAGATCATCTTAGCAGCAGGTGCTTAGCTCCCTTGTGCAGAGTATTTAAGAATATTTCCTTTAGCATTCATTAGTGATTATTGATGTCAAAGGAATGGTAGGTAATTGTCGGGGGGAGGGGGATTTAGAGGAGGGGGTAAGAGCACATCTTTTGCCCCAAGTGGCTTAGCACAAGTTTTCCTTACGTGTTTAGAAGGAAATATGGGTTGGACCTTCTTAAATATTGAGCTTATTTTTAGGCAATGGTAGGAACCCTCTGACTGGCTGCAAGTACACAAAACTAAAGGTGAACCATGGTTTATGATAATAAATGATTGTAGATCAAGTCCAAAACAATCATCATGTTCTTCATTTAGTCCTATTGTTTGTAAAAGTTGTTGTACTAACAATACTCACCCTGAGCTACAAACGGGGTTACTTACCTGTCGAGAGAGAGCCTGTGGTGTACCGTCAGAGTCCCCATGAATCCTTCTGGGTTCCACTTCTGCAGCCTCATCAATGACGGAGACAGGAATCAGAGCAGATTTCATTGTATATATTGTATTAAAAGTTATCTGGTGCCCTGGTGGTCCGATTCTGTCAGAAATTTGGTGCTGAAAATGGTACAAAATTTTTTTACTAAGTAGTCTGTTTAGATTTTTTGCACACTTTTCCCCGCACACGTCCCCAGGGTGATCAATGACACCGGGGAGGTGAGGATTTGGGATGCCTGTCATGTGTGTGATAACACAGGCATAGACGTGGGCAGCCTGCCTATGTTTCTGGTGTTACTCATTACAACAGGGCTGCCTCCTGTGTTATCTGACAGGCAAAGGAATCCAATGAAGTTCCCTGGAAGATGAGATCCCTGGTGGCTCACCCCAAGGTCTAGTTCATATCTAGCCACTTTAGAACCATTGTCATGCATTTTTTGAGAATTAGATGTAATATGCACTTTTTGGTTTGTGTTACCATGTGTTAAAACAAATAGGTGTGAATCAGACCTACAATGGGCCAAATGTTTCTCCTGATTGGTATACTTTTTGATTGGAGCATACCAGGAATGGGACATTTATTGGTTTTGTGTATAAAGAGAGTAGAAAAGACATGAATTGCTAGAGAAGGCTATAGGAAAATAAATAAACCTCGACCATGCCTATCTACTTTTACGCATGCTGCATGTGAATGTACAGCTAAAGGGATGCAGAGGATGCACATATGTGTACCAAGGAGAGGTGATGCAGGGACAGACAGAAAAGACATGGCCGAAGAAGACAAGAATGTACTGAAATGTGTCTGGGTGACCTGAGGCAGGACTGTCACTGACATCTCTATCATATGGAGGTGAGCGGCACTTCTTCCTAGAGCCAGATGTTCAGTAGTATACTGCATGCACATCTAAAACTAGGCAGAGGATGCAGAAATTTATCACCAGTGGTGGGCTGAAAGCAGAGAATTAAAAGGGAAAAAGAGTGGCAGGTCTGTAATCCTATTCGGATACAGTCACATCACCTTTCTAACACCCCTACCTTCTTACATTCCTGTTCTAGGATAGCAACACTGCTCCTCCAGAGATTCAATATGGTGGAAGAGTGTTGTCACCTTAGTATAGGGCAGCAGTTCCCAAACTTTCCCACTTTTTGAAATAGGAACTCTGAGCCCCCCCCCCCCCAATTGAAACAACTCAGGTTCAGATTGAGGGCCAGTTTACACTTAATGCATTTGTATTGCATTATTCACTATTCATTATTCACATAGAGACACACAGACACAATGAGATGCGCTCTACTTACTGTCTTCAGCTAGTTCCCTCATGGTTGTCTCCCTGCTTCTCCCTGATTGGCTGGCAGTGGCAGGGGAGGGTGGCTGGACTGTGTGCAATCCCCAGAGGGAGAAGAGAACTGACAGCAGGAAGAGCCAATAGGCAGCTCTGCAGATCTCTCTCTCTCTGGCTGACAGTGCAATTCTCACACAAAGGTGTCAGAGTGCCATCTTGGCTGAGCCCTCCATGGGATACCTCCATGCCCCCCCTAGGGGGGTCGTCCCCCAGTTTGAAATAGTTGGGTTACCAAGTGAAAATAACCATCCATAAATATTGACTTGAACACTGCTCCCTCAAATATTTAGTATGGTGGGAGAGTGTTGTCACATCAGTACAGGAAGTGGCAGGATCACCAAGTGAAAATAACAAACCACATCCATTGACTGGAAAGCTTCAATATACCAAACTTTTGTTCTTGGGCTTAGATATTATTTAATAATGATAGACTGCAAATAACCAAAGAAAAGGGATAATGTTTATTAGTTAATTTAAAAATGTAATAAAGTACCCTATCTGCTTTGCTGTTCCTCCATTGCACGCTTGTAATAGGTAATATACAATAAATATGTATTTTAATGAGAAGAAGAAGTAAAGTTTGAGTCCAGAGGGTAAGGAGACGCGGTAATGGCGAAGATTGCCATCATCATTATTGCTGCAAATGAAGCCGTTTACTTTCCCTGAGCGAGCCGTAATAATATAGATTATAGACATTTTCCAGGCTGCCTTCTTCCATTTCTCTCCATAATGTACAGAATACGAGGAATGTATGAAGAATGGAGGATGTCGCAGTGACAAGTGGGTGGACCTGGGATCTAGAGATCTTGCTGACAGAGTCTCTTATATATATTACAAGTCAGCAAGCCATCCAAGCTGTCCACACAAGACTGAAGCCTGGGACTGACTGTTAGGCATTTACAAAGGCTTTCTCTTCTGCCTTTAAAATAACTGTGGCAGATGAATAGCTTTGGGTCCTTTATAAATCCTTTGGCCTAGGGGCCATGCATGTCTCTGTACATGGGAACATTTGGGGTCAATTGTAGACAACCCTAGGAGCTAGAAGCCAGGCATTGCTCTGAATATGTGAATATTTGGGGTCCAATTGTAGACGACCCTAGGAGCTAGAAGCCATGCATGCCTCTGTAGATTGGAGTATTTGATGTCCAATTGTAGACACCCCTAGGAGCTAGAAGCCAGGCATGCCTCTGTATATGTGAATATTTGGGGTCCAATAGTAGACAATCCTAGGAGATAGAAGCCATGCATACTTCTGTATATGTGAATATTTGGGGTCCAAGATTAGACAACCCTAGGAGAAAGAAGCCATGAATACTTCTGTATGTGTGAATTTTTGGGGTCCAAGAGTAGCAAAACCCTAG
Organism: Ptychadena robeensis; assembly: GCA_036250615.1. Classification (NCBI taxonomy): domain Eukaryota; kingdom Metazoa; phylum Chordata; class Amphibia; order Anura; family Ptychadenidae; genus Ptychadena; species Ptychadena robeensis. Next base: position 7,546,143 of record CM070038.1, on the reverse strand, counting down.
GAGATAGAAGCCATGCATACTTCTGTATATGTGAATATTTGGGGTCCAAGAGTAGAAAACCTAGGAGATAGAAGCCAGCATACTTCTGTAATGTGAATATTTTGGGTCCAAGAGAAGACAACCAGGAGATAGAAGCCATGAATACTTCTGTATGTGTGAATATTTTGGGGTCCAAGAGTAGCAAACCCTAGGAGATAGAAGCCATGCATACTCTGTATATGTGAATATTTGGGGTCCAAGAGAGACAACCCTAGGAGATAGAAGCCATGCATAATTCTGTAATATTTGGGGTCCAAGAGTAGACAACCCTAGGAGATAGAAGCCATGCATACTTCTGTATGTGTGAATATTTGGGGTCCAATTGTAGACAACCCTACGAGCTAGAAGCCATGCATGCCACTGTATGAAATGATGTCCGGGGAGAAGAAGAGCGAACATTTAATGTTCACGCATGGCGGGCAGTTCAGCCAGCACTACTATGGAATGAACAGCCAAGCAATATGCTCAACCAAAACGGTCAATTAAAGTGGAGTCCTTATAACAGTTATCGGTTATTTTTTGTTTAATTCCTTTGTATTTTATTTTTGCATTACAATTGACGATACATTGAGGCATTTCCATCATTAAAGAAGACTGCACATATCTACCAAATGATCCCCAAATATTACAGTATTTAATCAAAATAAATAGTTCTATTGTTCCAGATTAAGACATAACATTACTAGTATAGTACTTCCATGTATAAGTGGTTCTTGTTCTGGTTGTTACATCTTATGTAGGTCGGAGGACGGAAGTGTCTGGCGGCCATTGCAAACCCTTAGATTCTTGCTAACGCGTGACGCTTGTTCTAATATTCACTTCAAAGGTCTGGTCATTTCTCATATCTTCTTAACTCATTTGGATCTTTGAAGTGCACACAGTTTTGCTGGTGTGTCATAGAATTTGCAAGCTTTACTAAATCACCCACCTCAGATAAAGGTCATCGGCGCTGCAATGTGAATTCTTTTGTGGTTCACAGTAAAGATGTCTTACGGTATTACAGAATATTTGCCGGCACTATCCACTTTGATTAGGTGTGATCAGTATGCTGTGTGGCCCTGTGTCAATGCAGCCTAGATGGTAATCCACCAATCTCTGCCGACTTCTTCACCTATTTTCGGGCAGGATTGTCCCACTTGAAAACAGCAATGGGGGCACAATATATGGGTCAGATAGATGAACGTGAGCGTGCACAGCGCTCGAAACTGCCATCGATTTGACCTATATCTCCACGTCTGTACCCTGCTTTAGACTCAGTAGGCTAGTTGCACCGTCCCAACACATTGTTGCTTGAGAAGAATGCCATCCGGGAACTGGGATAAACAAAGGACCAGGACACCACTAACAGTCAAGGGAGCATAGTTACTATTGGCAATTAGGCATGGTCGAAAAAACTGAAATTTGAAGTAGAAATTTCTACTTTTTCACAAAAACTTTGCATAGTTAAATTTTGATGGAAGAGTAGAAAAAATTGACCCCCAATTTTTATTTTATTTTAAAACCGAAATTTGGACTCATTAATATGTTATAGTGTTGATTAAGAATATGGTCATTGCAATTCTTTATTGAGAATATAATTTGAAACATTTTGCGATAATTTCTGAAGTGCCAATCTTCGCAATAAATATTTTACAATCAATAGTATCACATAAAAACTCAAGGTTAATTTTGCAATTGATGAATTGGTGAAAATTTGCATGAAAAATCGCAATTGGATAGAAATTTGAAAATAAAAATTTAAATTTGAGTAAAATCTAATTTACTTAATTTTGAATATGTCTTATGGCAATCACTGCAGTGTAAAACAGTAGTGGATAGGAATAGTGATGGCCGAACATTGGCCATATCCGTTCACAAACGTTTAAAGAGTCCGACGTCCGCCTCTTTGCGGGAAATTTGAATTGGAAATGCACAGTTCCTTATTCCCATTACCGGACCTGGCGTCCCTGAGGTCGGTTTCGGTTTTTAAAGCCAATTTCTCGCTAGAGACTGGGGTGAATTCTCCAATAGCCAATAGTGACCAAACATATGCGCAATTCCAATATTCAAGATCAACACTATTACGGATATCTCAGATCTCCACCTCAGCCTGAAGTCTTCATGAAAGTTTTCTTCTTCAATGACTTTAGTTAGCCAAAACAGGGGATTAGTGATGGCCGAACATCGACCAGGTCTGTTCACGAACAGGCGGATCAGACTTTTAAAAAAGTCAGATGGCCGCGGGGAGATTCAAATTCCCCGTCTGGGGAATTTGAAACAGAAAAACCAGAAGTGATGTCAGTAATGTGACTTCCAGTACATGGAGCGCACAGTTGCTGATTTTGATTACCGTATGTGACGTCATTGACGTCGCTTCCGGTTTTCAGAGCCACTTTTTCTCTAGAGACAGGTTCTCTACCCAGTCTCTAGTGAGAGAATTCTTCCTGCGGCCAGATCCTTCTGTGTCCAATCTGGCCGCCGGAAGAATAACAAACTTCTTCACCCTTTCTGTTTGCTGGCTACAGGGGATCAAATTTTCTACAAATAATTAGAGATGTATAATTATTATTTTTTTTTTTGACATTTTGCAAAGTCTCTGAACATGGTATCATGAACAAAAATTGTTGGAGAAGTATAGAAGGGTTAAAGGAACCCTAAAAAAAAAGTATTGCTCTTGTTTATGTAGTTTTAAAACATCTTTGAGTCTAAATTTTGACTTAAACTTGAACTAAATGTATGCAAAAAAGTAAATTTGGTGATGATACCATGCTCAGCGGCTTTGCAATTTACTCACAAAGTCAAGCTAGTTTCAAAAAGAAATTCGACTCTCTACTTTTAGCCAAATTCGAATCTCTACTCTTGGCCAAATGGTCTACTTTGGGCAACTTGGACCACTGACCTCACAGACTCCCATACTAATATGTGTGTAAACGGTGATGCTTTCCACAAGATGTAGGTCAATAAAACCATCACCCGATGGACAACCCTACTTCTATATATTTCTGAATAATTTTTTGTTTCCTTTTACATACAACCCTCCCTGCAGATTTGTATTCCAGCCAATTCTTACTAAATACTTAACGTATTTCCCTAAGAACTTCCAGCTGTGCTCTTAATTCTTATCTAGCTTAAGTGTTTCACATATTCTCAGCTAGTTAGCGGCTTATGTTCTCCATTTATTAGACCGGGGTGGACATGCAGGGAATCCCACGCATTTTATGTTCTACTTCTATGAGATGTGTAATAAATACCAGGGGCATGGGGTCAGCATGTATCATCTACTCTCCTCCTCACCAATCATAGACTCATTACTAATGAGCGGCAGAGGACTTCCATTTCGCGTCTGTAGATCAGTAGATATGTCAATGTGTTTTTTTATCAATATATTTTCTTGAAGTAGATTAGAAATGAGTCGCGTTATGGATATAACGTGAGTAATGGACTCGTGGCCGACCCAGATAGTAAAAATGTCTTTTTAAATATGACGCTGAAAATGGAATATAAAATGTATTGAAAATATATGTACTATACCACCCAGAAGCATGAGCAGCATGCACCGGAGTAATGAGAGTAGAGATGGTCGAATTTTTCGACTTGCTAACTTTGTGACCTGATTGCAAAGCCCCTGAACATGGTATCATCACCAAAATTGCAGGGTTGGAGGATCCGATTTTCGAAATTTTGACTTGACTTTGAACTTAATTTGTGAAAAAAATATTTGTGTTAGAGACATACTTTCTTTTTTGGAGTATACCCCCAACCCTTCTCTACATCTCCAGCAAGATTGGTGATGATACCATGTTCAGGGGCTTTGCAATTAACTCGAAACCGTCGAGTTCAAAAAAATTTGACAAAAAATTTGACCATCTCTATTTGTGAGCAGATTGCAAAGTGTCTGACAATGGTATCATCACCAAAATTGCTGGAAATGTAGAGAATGGTTGTAGGAACATTGGAAAAAAAAGTCTTGCTCTTGCACATGGAGTTTTTGCATAAATTAGGTTCAAGGTGAAACCTTGACGATTCACCTGTTTGATTCATTTCTAGGGGCAATGGTGCTTTCTCTATATTCTTCTCATTTAGATATCTCCACTATCTGACTTTGCATTTCCCACCCTCGGCTTATACTCAAGTTAATATGTTTTTACAGTTTTTGTAGATAAAATTAGGTACCTTGGCTTATACTCAGGTCGGCTTATACTCGAGTATATGGGGCAAGTGGGATTTAAGTTTTAGTGAATTTAAAGTAATAAAGCTTAGCATTTTATAAAGTTATGTTGTCATTCAGCCTTGGCAGTGTGATTTGTGATGGGCCAATGGTTCGGTGTTAGCCTGTGTATTCTTTGTAGGTCTTGTTCTTCTTTTGTTGGTCGCTATATTCTTATGTTTCTGCTTTAATGCATTTTTCATAAACATCCTGCTTTGTTCTTGTGTAGGCTTTTGTTTCTGATCTCCTCATAGAAGACAGTCAAAGAACTCGAAGACTGTGAACTACTTTGGCAGAGAAGGCACAAAAAACCATCAATGATCGTATAATGGAACGCTATTGTTGATCATTGTGTGCTTGGTTCGTAGAATGGTGTTTGTACCATCTTTTATAGATCGTGCTCTATTGATTGAAGTTGTGTAAGTTGTGTCAGTCATTAGTACAAGTACGAAATATTGGAGTGAAGTTTTGAGTTTACAGGACAATACCAATTGATCCTACTAATCAAGTGGGAAAATTGCAGGTAGCAGGTGCCAACATCGTAATTCACATACAGTGGCTTGCAAAAGTATAAACCATGGAATGGTTTAAAACAAAACATATCCATGTGTTAGAATGGCCCAGTCAAAGTCTATGCATGCAGGAGGTGGAGATTTATGCCTGGCATGGATAAGCATTCAGAAAATGTGGGCACAACAAGTCTTAAGGTCCCCATACACGGGTCTGATTCCCAAGGGATTCCGGGACGATCGATTCCGGGCGTGTGCATGCTAATCGATCGTCCCGGAATCGCGTGAAGCCCATCTTGCCCGATCGATCACGTCCGATCGATCGGGGGCCCAGAATCGGATCTGCCAGAGAACCAACATGCTGGTCTTTCTGATCTGATTCAGCACACATCAGGGGGAGTTGCCACGTGTGAAGTGATCGATCGGGCATGGAATCGTCCAGGAATCGGTGGCCCAAGGTGGTAGGGACAGGCTTAATTGGGCGATCGATCTGACATCCGATTCCCTCTGGCATCGCGGAATCAATCGGATGGGTGATCGATTGGCCATGGAATCGGAACATGTATGGCTAGCTTTATGTCTGGTTGGGCAGACTGCAGGTAGAGGAAGGAAGAAAATGCAGGAGTAGGCACATTTCAGGGCCCCATGGCCCTAACAAAATATTTATGTATACATTTTACTGTGATATATACTTAAAAAAATCATAGTTATGCTGAATATATCTCCTGAAGAAGCCAAAGAGGCGAAACGTGTTAATCAGCAAGAAGTTTGTAAGAATATTACATTAATAACATCACATGTATAATTATGGCATGCTAAGTGTGGCTATGTGTAATCCCAATAGCTAAGGTACCCCCCAATACATGAAGTGCACATGGTAGGGCTGCTTTATAAACAAGAAGGGATGCAGTAAAGACGATCTGTGGTCGGGCTCAGAGTCCAGGTGCTGAAACAGAAACAGGGAGGTAGGCAGGGTAGTCCACAAGCAGTAGTAAGAGATTGGAAGCTAGCAGAAGAATGGTCAAGAACAAGCCAAGGTCAGAAGCCGATGGAGTCAAGTATTAATGGAGCAAGATGAAGAGTTGACATGTAGTCAATAGCCAAGAGTCGATACATGGATGATGATTAAAAAGGCACAAGTAGCGATAGTGAGGAAGTGAGATACTGGCAGGAAGCACAGTAATCTGGCAATGAGGCAGAGCAAGCACTTGGCTTTTAAAGGAAGTGCATGGGAGGGGCCAGGAGTTCAGAGTTCATCAAAGAACTGGATAACAAAGTATCTCAGTGCAAGAGATCCAACAAGGTGCCAAATCAGAAGATGGAGGTGGCTCAGAAGATGGAGGTGGCAGAGCTGGGCTTGGATCCTGACCACTCCATTGATTACTTATTTTAACGTGTTCAATATAATTCAGATAACCTATTATTATGTGTGGCACACAAGTTGTCCTTCCATGGGTTGCCAGAAGTTCCATCTCCATCATCGCGGCTATAATGATAAGAAGATGTTATTTTAATTCCACAATCTTCTTACAGAAGAGACATTTGGCTCGATTCCTCTAGAAGACACTTGAAATGACCCTTCAGGGAAGGACTTTCATCATTACCACACCGTTGTCTCGTATGTGATAACTGGTAGCTACGTTTAGCCGCTACTTTTCCTTGTTGATGTTTTTGGGAGTTTAAGATTTATTTATTTTTCCGCTTCTCACCTTTTCTGTTTTTAAAGTACAAATGTGTTCCTTTTTATTGGTTTGTATATGTTGTGTTTGTGCACAGTTATTCGCCAGAGTTCAGTTGTCCTTCCTCACTGCTGACATTTATGTAGGTACATTACATCCTGAGTGCTCTTTAATGAGCCACTTTCTTCTGTGATGTGACCTATTATCTTTATGGACTTGTTGCACCTCCCACTTCCAGAAAAGGAATAGTTTTGTTATAGATCTTAGTGTAGAAATAAGTCTTTTTTAGTATTATCAGAATATATTTTTAGGATATGTCTACCTACATTTCCTGACTGACTATGTAGTGGGGACCCCTCTCAGGTCACTACAGGAGAAGGAGCCCCCATCAGTGAAGTGAAAGAAATTGTTTCGGAAGTATTTTGCCCTTCCAACACTAGAGGGGGGCCCTTCCGGCAAGAAATGATCCGGGTAGAGAGGAGGAAGACAGCACCAAACCCTGTCCTTGGTCCCCCAGTGATTGGAATTCTGCTCGAAGGTGCCTAAGGGTGGCTCTGGAGCAGAACAACCTGTGGCCGATTGCCTTTCCGTCACAGGCACAGCAGAGCAAAGAAAAAGTGGGGTGCATTCCTCCCACCGAGTATGAGAGCCCAGGAGTGGAAGACACCTAAATTAACCTAGTCTACACTCATTAAGACTAAGCAGTTACTTATTTGTTGTGCTGTACCTCAATAAAGGGGGACAAGTTGCACTATACTGGTTCTCTGAGTTGTTCCTGGTTCACTAACCAAGACCTGCCGGTTACCACTATCTACCACCGAGGCAGTGCCATGGAAGTGTTTATTGCCACATCCAGTACTTCAGCCAACCAATCAAAACAAGGAAGCACACTGTTTTTGTGATTGAGTAGAGAGTGTGGGCAAGGAAATTGTCCTCTAAAGATGGCATTTACATTTCCACTAGTTTATTTGGAAGTGCCCCTAAACATGGTATTCTTACCAAAATTGCTGGAGATGTAGAGAAGGGTTGGAGGCGTATTACACACACTTAAAAAATGTTGACTAAACTTATGTTTTGCAAAAAAGTACATGTGTTGGGCTATGTTTCCACTGTGTTATCCTATACATAGGCATGACTTCCTGCCCCACCTGTTTCCAAGGAGGACCCAATGAACGCCCTGGGAACAGGTTAGCTATTTGAATATTTTTTTTTTTAAATGGGCCAAATGGATATAGTACTGAGGAGAGGACTGGGGGCACAAAAAAAAGTTTGGTAGCTATGGCTATATCTGCAGGGCTACCCATAATATTTAATATTATATATATTCATTCAGTTAATTCGACAATTCATGATCTCCAGTCATTATTACCTTCATTCTGAGAATCGGCACTTGCACATGTGCATATAAACCTATATACTGTACTCTGCCTTGATTCCCTGCCCTTCCCCCTCCCCTCTATATATCACCATCATCAACGAGGCCCCAGCTTTGTTTGTGGGGAAAAGCAATACCCCCCCTCCATTAGCATGGGGGGTCTATGGTTCTTCCCTTATGTTGACGCCAAAGACACAGGGCCAGAATAGATCAATGAGCCTGCAGCAATGCAGAATTGCTGCAGGTTCACAAAGGATGGGCTATTATGCCCAATCCCAGCACAATTCCAGGTTAAGGCAATGTGTTATCATGACAACATCTAGTGGCAGAATGTGATATTGCAAGTAGAAGTAAGGGCACTGGCTGCAGTGCGTCGTGGGTGGCCCGCCGGGGGCTCCCGTATGTGTTGTTTAGTGGGGGGAGTGTTGGCCATTCAGCATGGGTTACGGGCGCGCCACGGGCGGCCGATTTTGTGCCTCCCCTCTTCCTCTCCCTCGCAATGTGCAGCGAAGGAGGGGCGGCACCTTCCCATTGTTTATGGGTGGTGGCCTTATGACAGGGGGCGTCTGCTCCCCCGTCCATGCTGGAGAGAACTTTTTCTTCAGCGTGGACTGGGGAGTGGAGTTCTAGCCGTCCTGAGGGAGGGGAGGCGGCACCTGCCTGCGCTGGTGTGCGACATGCCCCCGTTCCCCCAATGGGTATGTATTTATGGAGCGGACACCCGGTTTTAGGGGGCGGTCCTAGGGGTGGGTAGGGGCATGGACAGGGGGGGGGTGAGTTTCACCACCTTTTCTCTAAGAAAAAAAGCCCTGGAAGTAATACACTGCTAATATCGGCACTTGTACATGTGTATATTGCAAACTCAATGCATGGTGCTTTCCCCAGAATCTCAAAAGTTCGAGATCTATGAGTTCTATGAAGATATAGCACTATATTCCAGATATTTACGAAGTGAAGATCTACGCAATAAAAATTGTAATATTCACGATCATCACTAGCTCATACTACTATTGCAGTGCAGGAAGGTGATACTCCAATCAACATAAGTAAATATATATAGAGTTATAAGTCTCACTTCTACAGTTTAGGTCCATTTTAAGATTTTAGTTATTGTTGTCATGTTCGCAGTTTGCAATGCCGGGGAACATTATGGGTGTTTGACACGCCCCCTATACCTTAACATGGAGACAAAGTGCTACCCCTCACCCTATAGTCAGGTGGTACAGTACAGCCAATAATACTTCCTTTCCCTTCTGGAGGACCCACCCTCCCTTAAAAAAAAGCCCCCATTTTTACATTTATCCTGTGTCTCCAGTACTAGATAGATAGGGAGAGCTGCTGCTGATTGAGGGATGTCTGAGCTACTTTGCTATTATACTACATCCAGTGATCTGTAGCTACAGCTAAGGTGTTCTGTTACATGTAGTTCATCATTACTGTGATGGTCGTCCATCACTATGTACCAGTTCCCTGCTTATTGTTGGATATTGGCTGCAGTCAATGGCCCTAATCCATATTAAGGTGAATGGGCGAGCTTTCAGATTTCACCATGTAAGTAACGATAAAGGAATATTTGTTTACTATACAAGAAGTGACACGGGATTGGCTGGTATCCGGACTGCTGTAAGTTCTTTAATGGAAGCCTTTCTCCGTTGTACTGTTGATGTCTGATTATAAAGCAGAGGAGAAAGGAGCGGGGATAATAGAGGATTACATGATATGCACTGAATAGGGAATGCTTGGATGCTTGAACAAATTACCATTCAATTGATAAGGCGCACAACAATTAAAACAACAACGTGACTTTTTTTTGCCATGGGTTATTACTGGTGTATTAATTATTAAAGAAAGATTAGGATTTTATTGGTTACCAGATACTGCTTCATTCAGAGTGAGATGGCTCAGACAACCATATCCTCCATAACCAGCATATCCTCCATAACCAGCATATCCTCCTTATGCCGGCCATACACATGCCGAGCTGGAGCGATATCGCCCTCCGATATCGCT
>CM070038.1:7501805-7514952 GCA_036250615.1 Ptychadena robeensis | reverse complement strand
GAGTGTATATCTTATGCCGTGGCAGCAGCCAATGCCTCCAAAGCACAGCGCACGGCACAATTATATCAGCAATTCCTTTTATTTGGTAACGGATTTCAGGCCCGTAATTGAGCAACGTATTTCTTCTTCAAGAACTAAAACTCCAGTCTCATAGTAAAGACCTTTTTTTTTTTCTTTCTTAAATTGTGAAATGTCTCTTTTCACTGCTAGTATAATACAATTTTATCACGTTATCCCTTTCATCTCCTGGCACTTGTTATAAATTGAAAGAAAGTAAAATCATAATGTTACACCCATTTTTCTCTTTCTCGCAGCGAGAAGGCAAGAATTTTTCATTTTTATAGAAAGACTGTGTGATTAAATCAGAAAGTGCATATATGCTCATTGGGCGCCCAGCTGGCGCCTCTACCTGCTGGGAGACAGATTATAAAGAATGGGAGGAAGTCGCACAATGCCCAGAATTGCTGCGCTGATCCCATACAATTTTGGATGTGAATCTTTACCGCAAGCTGCAAAAATGTCATTGTAACCCTTAAAGGTGCTCTGTGTGTAAAGCATAAAGTATGTAAGTATGTCATTCAAAAATATATTCACAATTAATAAAGAGCTGGTAAACCTCTCCGTCCCAGTCTTCTGTGGGTGCAAAGTCATATAATATTTTTAATATACATATCATAAAAAGAACATATTGAATTGAAAATTTTACATACCACTAGTGATGGCCATACTGCCCCCAAGGCAGTCAGTTCGGCAGCGAAAGCATTTTCGCCCTCCCTCTCGCCAGCGAGCAGTATGGGTGTTCAACCCGCCCTGTTCACCCGCGAGAAGGAGCCCTCTATTCTTCCTCCGGTGGAATCAGGAGCAGCGAGATCCCGCCGGAGGAAGAATCTTTTTACTAAGACCGGGTAGAGAACCCCGTCTTTCAGTGAAAATCCGGCTCGTAAACCCAGATGTGACGTCAGTGATGTCACATCCAGTTAGCACAACCAGGAACTATGCGTTCCAGGTGCCGCATGTGACGTCACTGACGTCACATCTGGGTTTTCAGATTCAATTCCCCCGCCCCCACTTAAAGTCCGATCCGCCCGTTCGCAGACGGACATGGCCGAAGTTCGGACATCACTACATACCACTGAGTCAGCCTAATGATGGATTAGCGTTCCACAATCCTAACAACTATAACCCCCCTCCCCCGGGATGCGGTACTACAATGCACTAGTGACAGTCGTCCGCCTGTTCAAAGAGATTCAAATTCCCCACCTTTTTGCTGGGAACTTGATTCGGGGGAAACCGGAAGTGAGGTCACATCCGCATAGTTCCTAGTTCCAATTGCCGGAAGTGACGTCACTTCCGGTTTTTGGAGCCCATTTTTCATTGCAAGACCGGGTTCTCTACCCGGTCTCTAGTGAAAAGATTCTTCCTCCGGGGGGATCTAACTGCTCCCTGCCATCTGCTGGAGAAGGAATAGTAAGCTCCTTCTTGCCGGCAAACGGGGCAGGTCGAACTCCCGTACTGCTTGCCGGCTAGAAGGAGGGCGAACACTGTGGACAGTTCGGCCATTAGTGATGGCCGCACTTTGGCTAGGTCCGCCCGCTTGCGGACATTTAAAGAAGTCTGCCTTCTGCCTGTTCGCGTAAGCCTGATGTGACGTCACTGACGTCACTTCCGGGCTTACGAGCTGGCTGCTCACTTTAAGATTGACTTTATGTCTGGTCTTCTAGTGAACAGATTCTTCTTTTCACATAAAGTCCTTCATATTTAATGATGAGCAGCAAAGGCAAAATTTGATTTAATTAATTATTCTCCAAATATTCTAAGTAAATTTGTAAATTTGAGCTCTGCTGTGATAATTATTTACTGCAAAAATTGGCACTTGTGCATGTGAATATTGGGAACGAGCAATGTGTGGTGTCACGGCGACATCTGGTGGCAGAGTGTGATATAGCAGCTGCAGGGGTGGTCCTAGGGATATTGCACTCCCTCTGCCACCCCTCCACCCGAGAGAGATCACTGGGGGGCGGGGGCTGTGAAGGAGAGCACAGGATGCCGCCCCTGCCTTTCCCAAGACCCGAGAGAGATCACTGGGGTCCGCCCGTAAACAGGCGGGTCGGACTTTTAAAGAAGTCCGCCTTCCACCTGTTCACGTAAGCCGGATGTGACGTCACTGACGTCACTTCCGGGCTTACTAGCCGGCTGCTCACTATAAGATTAGCTTCATGCCCGGTCTTCTAGTGAACAGATTATTCCTCCGGCGGGATCTCGCTGCTCCTGATCCCGCCGGAGGAAGAATAGTGAGCTCCTTCTCGCTAGCGAACAGGGCGGGTCGAACACCTGTTCTGCTCACCGGCAAGAAGGAGTGCGATCATGCATGTTCCCGCCCTCACTGTCCGCCATCACTCCAATACACCTCCACAATACTACATTTCCACAACCCTGCTCTACATCTCTAGCAATTTTGGTGATGATGAGGCTTTGCAATCAGCTCACAAAGTCAGCTAGTCGAAAAATTCTACCCTATCTGAGCATGAAAAGGGTGCCGTATTGCCAACATGGCCATACCACGCACAGAAACAGCGCCCAATGTGTCCATAACACCACACATGGTCAAAGCACAGCGGGTGGGTACAGGTCGGCTTCATTACATATACAATTCACAGGGTTTTGGTAACATCTACTTATACAGACAGTATTATCGCGCACCATGAGATGTATAGCAGTCCAATGATTGACTTTACTTATATGAAATGTGCACATTAATGATAAAAATTATGTTGTAAAGCAGGGAATTGGAGAAAACGCAATCATGAAGCTGTGAGAATGGTAATCGGCACTACCCATGTCATTACTGGATAAATGTTAATGTCAACATGCACAGTTATTACCGAGATGCTCAGACTTAGCCTGGGGCCAATTATCATATAGTTGGAGGCCGGAGAGGTCAAACCCAAGGCTGCAGTTTTCTTTCATTATGCAACATCAGCATTTAAAGCAGACCTGATGTCAGATATACAGTTGCAAGAAAAAGTATGTGAACCCCTTGGGATTACATAGAGTTTTGTATGAATTGGTCATAAAATGTGCTCTGATCTTCATCTAAGTCAAACCATTAGTAACACACGGTCTGCTTAAACTAATACAACACAAACATTATATGTTTTCATGTTTTTATTGAACATAGTATGTAAACATTTACAGTGCAGGGTAGAAATGTATGTGAACCTTTGGACTTAATAACTGGTTGACCCTCCTTTTGCAGCAATAACCTCAACCAAACGTTTCCTGTAGTTGCAGATCAGACCTGCACAACGATCTGGAGGAATTTTGGACCACTTCTTTTCACAAAACTGTTTCAGTGCAGCAACATTCTTGGAATTTTTGGTGTGAATCGCTCTCTTAAGGTCTTGCCACAGTATTTCAATCGGGTTGAGGTCAGGACTTGGCCTCTCCAGAAGGCGTATTTTGTTCTGTTGAAGCCACTATTTTGTTGAATGACTTGTATAATTTGTGACATTTTCCTGTTGCATCACCCATCCTTTGTGGAACTTCAGTTTGCGGACAGATGGTCTTCGTTTTCCTGCAACATGTCTTGATAAACTGTGAAATTAATTTTGCCATCAATGAGAGCAATCCATCCAGGCCCTGAGGCAGCAAAGCAGCCCCAAACCATGATGCACCCTCCGCCATGTTTCACAGTGGGGATGAGGCCTTTTTTCTCCACACATAGTGTTGTGTGTTTTTTCCAAACAACTTAATTTTGGTTTCATCTGTCCACAGAATATTTTGCCAGTAGTGCTGTGGAACTACTACTTGCTTTTTTGCAAACTTCAAATGTTCTTTGTGGACAAAAATGTCATCCTCTGTGGTGTCCTCCCATGTACTCTGTTCTTGTTTAATGTTTTCCCTATTGTAAAATGTTAGCATGTGCCAGAGATTTCTGTAAGTCTTTAGCTGACACTCTAGGATTCTTCTTTACCTCATTAAGCATTCTGGGCTGTGCTCTTGCAGTCATCTTTACAGGACGACCACGCCTAGGGAGAGTAGCAACGGTGCTAAACTTTCTTCATTTGTAAACAGTCTGTCTTGGACACATGAACATCAAGATTTTTGGAGATACTTTTGTAACCCTTTCCAGCTTCATGTAAGTCAACAATTCTTTATGATAGGTCTTCTGAGAGCTCTTTTCTGTGAGGCATGGCTCACATCAGACAGTGCTTCTGTAAACCAGTAAACCCAAAACTGGTGTGTGTTTTTAAAGGGCAGAACAGCTTTCAGCAACACATCCAATATCATCACACTGATTGGACTCAAGGTTGGCTCACTCCTGGCTCCAATTTGTTCTTGGAGATCGCCCTAGTGGAGCCTCAGTCTAAGGCAGTAAGCATGTGTTTTCTGTCAAGATTAGTTGCGTTTTCCTCATGTTTTACTTGTGTCAGCAATTTCACTAGAGTAATGTAGACTAAGTCAAACTTATTTTAAAGCGGACCTTCCATCAGAAAATGATGATGAAGTGCCTAGAAGTGCCGATAATAGGGAAGAAAGCATGAAAAAAAAAAGAAAAGCTTATCTGTAATGAGTAATCTTCTCTCTCTGGTCCTGATGACCTGCAGCCAGGGAATTCTGTGATCTCAGCTCTACTGTCAGGATCAGGTACTTAGGGGGCGACCAGGCAGGCAACACACACTGAGATCCAGACAGAGGTGGTGGTGACAAAAACAAATTTAATGAAGACTTACAGGCAGGAACAAAAACAGGTGCTAAAGTCCAGGGTACAGGGGTTTACAGGGTTCAGGGTTCAGGTTCAGGGACAAGAACCATGAAGCCAGGGAAAGCATGAAGTCCAGACAAGCAAACAACAACAGCAACAATGAACAGCAAGCATGGTCTGGATGAAGCACACCTAAATAGCCCTAAGCTAATAAGGAAGGTGTGAGCTCCACACAGCCAACGCTTGCAGGGAGCCACCTGCTGGTGACTGTGGGACCAACCCATGGATGGGTAATCACAGTGCCACCAGCAGGCGGTGACCGGAACAGCCGGGGTCCTCACATCTACATTGAAAGTACACTGATGAAAATTCCCATTGAAAACCACTAAACGGCCCCAGTGGCCACTCGCAACATTGCACCCTGAGTTAACCTCCGAAAGCCTATCGAATAAATATGGAGTCTTTCATAAGATTCCACGGAACAGTAGGTATATTATTTTAGGATCGTGGAGCCCTAAGCCACCATCATACCAGCTCAGAGGTAAGTCAAAGACAGAATCCAAACCCAACATACATAGGTTTGACGAGGTTTGAAGTAAAGCAAAGTGCTTTCATCTGCCATCTCTTACATCCCATTGCCACTCCTCCTTTGTAAATATGATGACCTGATGCAGTACACTGATACATGCACAAGGACTAGCGGGGTCCTGAAGCTAAGCCTTGTTTTATAAATCTTGGAAGCATTTGTCTGTCCTCTGCAGTGTTAAGCTTCCTCACCCTCGCTAGGAGCTTTGCGATGGCATCCAGCTGGTGTACACAAATTAATTACAGTGATAAGAGGGCATTGTATATACAAATCTATGTTGCATGAAACCATCAGGGGATAAAAGAAGAAAGAATATAACAAACGTAACATAGAGGGTTCCCGGCCCGAGGTCCCATTTTTATTGGCTAAGTCAGTACAATACCAGCAAGGTGACAACCCCCAATAGACCCTATAGAGTCAGACTGACAGTACTGGTGGGTAAATTGCTAATGATGGGTTTACTCTTAAGGCTGCCATACACGGGCCATGATATAAGCTGGAGGTTAATTATTGTATATAAAAAGCACACACCTATTGTGTGATCTGTATTTTTAACTTGTATTTATATAGCACCGGCTGATAACGCAGCATATGGGGAAATCCAATTATCCGAACAGCATTGGGTGAGTGAGAGGAAGTCCTCACAGACATGGGAGGAACATGAAAAATGGGCGTAATTCAAGCCTTTTTAAAAAGAATGAGTTGCCCTAATGGGCAAACAGTAAATTACAACATGAAACATATCACAGCATGTATGCTACCTGAAGTTCAGCTTGAAGCTAAAGCCTAAGGCTAGGTCATGGACAGTTGGGAGTATCATACTTAAGCTAGCCATACACGTGTCGGATTCCATGGCCAATTGATCACTCACCCGATCGATTCTGGCGATTCTGCCGTGAATCGCAGGTGTGATCAATCGGCCAATTAAGAGTATCCATCGCTGCATACCACCTTGTCCAACGGATTCCGGGACGATTCCGTGTCCGATTGTCCACCTCACAAATGGCAACTCCCCCTGATCTGTGCAGAATCAATCTGATGGAACCAACATGTTGGTTCTCTGTCGGATCCGATTCTGGGCCCCTGAACGATCGGACCTGATCGATTGGACAAGGTGGGCTGCATGCGATTCCGGCACGATCGTTTGGCGTGCACGCGCCCGGAATCGATCGTGCCGGAATCCGGTGGGAATCCGACACGTGTATGGGGGCCTTAACAGCTTCCAACCAACCATTTGCAAAAATATTCAGCATCTTTCCTATTGGGTGGCTGCCCATATGGATGGATGGATGGTTGTAGGTAATTGACAGCTAGTGATGGCCGCAAGGCACTCCTTCTATCCGGGAAGCAGTACGGATGTTCAACCCACCCTGTTCACCGTAGAGAAGGAGCTTACTTTTCTCCCTCCGGCAGGATTAGGAGCAGTAAGATCCACCGGAGGAAGAATATTTTTACTAGACCGGGTAGAGAACCAGTGTTCTAGTAAAAAAAAGGCTCCGAAAACCGTAAGTGATGCCAGGGACGTCACATCCGGCAATCGGAACCAGGAACTATGCGTTCCAGGTACCAGAAGTGACGTCAGTGGTTTCCTCTCGGCGGGGAATTTCAATCTGCCCGTGAACAGGTGGACGTAGAACTTCCGATCGCGGCCAGTAGTTGAAGTGGGCACAAGCCCACTCAATTAAATAGAGGTGATCAGCCGTGATTGCCGCATGAGATTAAAATGGTGTCTGCCCCGCAGCTGAACACCTATGTGGTTACATAGCCTAAGTAATATCTGGCTGGTGGAAGAATACTCTTACTGCTGGCTACCGTCAAGATTATTTCCTAGGTAGACGTCGAGGGACATAGACGTGCTGATGGAGTTGGCCAGTCCAATGTTAGCGAATGGCCACACCAATATTCAGCCAACACTATGTGCCACCATAACCTAATGCAGAAAGAGAAACCAGTAAAAACACTATTCAACAAATGAATCTATTCTTGATTGTGAATATGGTATTCCCATAGTGTTTGGTCCCTTTATTTGATGAGGAATGGCTTAAATCATTTTATAGATGGGGGGATTTAGTTTGCCCAACTCTTTGTTCCTTCATTATCTTCAAGCATGCAGCAGCTGCATATTGTAGTATGGGTACCACTACCTGGCTAATGTCTATATTTTCTGACTCATCTTCTCCCAAAGTAAAGGCTGCCATACACGGCACGGATTCATGCCGGATTCCGGCGCGATGGATTCCGGGCGCGTGCACGCGGATCCATCGTGCCGGAATCCTCTGCAGCCCACCTTGCCCGTCCGACCGCATCCGATGGATCGGGGGCACAGAATCGGATCCGAGGAAGAACCAACCTGTTGGTCTTTTCGGGTCCGATTCTGCTCTGATCAGGGGGCGTTGCGGTCAGGGAGCCGATCCATCGGACACGGATCCGGCCGTGCATGGTGGGCTGCCACGATCGGATTCCCTAATTGGCTGATCGTTCTCACCTGTGGATTCCGCCGGAATCCATCGGTGCTGAATCGATCAGCCAGGGAATCCGTGCAGTGTATGGCTAGCTTTACTATGAAGATACACTCACTCCTTATTGAAAAGGAGATATTAAAGCTTCCTATTGGAATAAAGAGTAAATAGGAGAGAGATGTGTGGAACCATTCTAAAGAGGATGCTTTAGAAACATTAATAGATAGCAATTCTAGCTTAAAACAAAGACTAGAAGTCTCACCACTGCCATTGGACATCTTTCTGTACGAGGCACACTGTAAATAAAGACATTATTGTCTTCTTATCCTGATCTCTAACCAGAACAGCTGGAAAGCGGCTTTATTTCACTAATAACCTCAGCCTAACCCCTACAACAGACCTTGAACCTCAGGTAAATGTATATTATATTGGAGCTGACTATACTGTCTTGAAAATGTCAAGCATTCATTGAAAGACAATCAAGACCAACGGGGGTTTTCTCCACTTCTAATCTCATTATTAGTACAAGAACAAAAGACTGAATTTGCCTTCATAGCATCAACGTTGTATTGTGCCGTCATACAATAACATACATTAACCCTCTTACAGTGAAGGCCACGTTTCTTCATGTTGTCATTGAACCTTGCAACAAAAATAAACTATTGCCCTAGTTTGTGTCATGTTCGCATAATTGGGTTATTAACTAGTCTAAACAAGTCTAAAACTTGGA
Organism: Ptychadena robeensis; assembly: GCA_036250615.1. Taxonomy (NCBI): domain Eukaryota; kingdom Metazoa; phylum Chordata; class Amphibia; order Anura; family Ptychadenidae; genus Ptychadena; species Ptychadena robeensis. The sequence continues at coordinate 7,506,472 of CM070038.1, read as the reverse complement.
TTAAAATAATGTCGACTTTGAGCTTAATGTATTTCTGACTATTAGACTATTTCATAGAAAATGACACATTCTATACATCGGAGCATCTAATCGCTAAAATAAATGTGAACTGGCTGCTCGAACTGGCAGAGCAGGAGGTAAAGCAGGCAGCTTCCCCACCTCCTGGTCCCGCTTATCCAATCATCACCGAGGGTGCGTATGAGAGCCATGCAGGTCCAGCTGTGAGCCCAGCTGTCAGATACACCACATGACTAGGGCAGATCCTTCTTCTGCTGTTGCTGTATATATTGGCTGAAAAAGTTGGGGATGGTCACACACAGAAAACATGGTGACACAGGGCAGTATATACAATTCAATAAATATATACATATGTGGTGTAACCCTGGTCACTACATCGGTGATGCCAAAGGGGTGGGGGGGGGGGAGTTCCATTGACCTCCATGTTAAGGAGGCAATTCTTTTTTTTTCTCACATTCGCAACATCATTGCTGCACCTGGTGAAGGGGGAAAGAGGGAGGGCAGGAAGTAGTTGCAGATTACAATGTAAAAAAGTGTGCTAGGGGAACCAAGGTGGTTAAAGACTTTGATACAAACTCACAAATCGGTTAGTTAAAATTTCACAAACATTTTAACCCCTTCTAGGGGGGTTAAATCACAGGCTGCTTGCCAATAAATCTCTGCAACATCTTATCAAAAAAAAGAAAAGTGTTCTCCTATTTATACATGGAATGGAGAAATCTCCACATGTCTGTAGCATACCCGGTGATTTTTTTCCCTGTGTTGTACTGCCTGCATGAGGCTGGTGTTACAAGCCATCGCAATTGTTGCTTAATTATAAATTATTAAAATAATCACATGCTTTATGCTGTATAATTACGGCCTGGCACCTGGCATTGTGTGCGTTCCTCCTGTCCATTTGTGTCTGGGCTATTGTTTACTCACCCACACAAGGCTTCTTTTTTCGGAGAGAGCTAGTTCACAAATATTAACTAAAGCAATTGTGGAACATCAGCAGACACACAATGTTTTCTCTACGCGCTTGGTGTCAATAGCAAATGAACAACACCAATATTCTCACGCAGGACTGAAATACGCTATGTAATAATGAGCAGTTTACAGTTACAGCTTATCTTCTAAATAATAAAAGGCAATTCAGGCCCATGCGGGTGATGCCAGTCCGTCAAATACAAAAGTAGAGAATACAAAATGTTTTACTGAAAAGAACTGGGAATTGATTCAGTCGCTTGTTTGTTTCCATTGTGAAGGTCTACAAATAAAATGAAAGAAATCTGGCGCTTCATTACAGAAATGAAAGTGTTTTTTTTTTATAAGATAAAATATTAAAAGTAACAAATACACAATAGTTACCTATCAGCTGTCTTGATTGGGGCAGACCGGCACCCAAACCAAAAAACACATGGCAGGGTGATGGACCAGGTTGCGGTCTTCAGATGCACCTGTGCAGTTAGCAGCTGACAATTACGGAGTCGCCAGGGGATGAAACAAAGCCAGGACCACAAAAAACATTTCCCATTGATTTTAATGGGGAAAAGTGTGTCCTATAGTCTGAAAAATACGGTCAGATTCCCAGGCATGGGGTGTGTGTAAGATGGCCACATTAACCGACCCTACTTATCCTCCGCCATCACCATGGGGGCAGGTATCCCCGCCCACAACTTACACTGGAAAGAGTGAAGGGGTAACGCGGTCCTCTGTCACCATGGCGAGGCACGGACACAGTGGCACCTTGCTGCCAAATGCAACAAGAGGGAGAGACAGCGCTCCCCCAACAGTTAGGCACCAGGCCCCCACCATCTGAACCTGAATCAGGGAGATAGGTGCAAAACTTAATGGCCGGTGTTCCGTCGAATTGAGCTTCCCATCCAAATGTGCCTTCCCTGGCCGCCGGATCTATTTATACAACCCACCAGGGGGAGAAGTTTACTCACTACATGTGCAGCTGCCGCACCAACTTTTAAGATGTGTAATAGGGGACCCATCAAGATGAGTCCCCCCCATGTGTAGTGACACTGGGAGGGAGGACTGATCTCGATGGGTCCCCTGTCAGTGCAGTTCACTCTGCTATGGACATGGGGCCCCAGAGGGAGGCAGATCCGACCCAGAGTGGGGTTATCTCAATGGGTCCCCTGTCCATAGTATAATGAACTGTCAGTGACAGGGGGGGGGGGTCTCATCTCCACGAGTACCTCTCTACTCTCTACTACTGCCTAGATCACTGCACCCGCACATGCGCAGTAGCAGGGGGGCTCAGCTCGATGAGAAAGCACATCTTGATCCACAGACTGGCCTGTGTCCATAAATATATATTTACTGTATATACACATCTTTAAGGATCCTATTTTTCCACATCCTTAGAAAACTCTAAAAAATTCATCCAATTCAACTCGGCAGCAGCTTCCTGTATACATATTGATACTGACTTCAGAAACTAACCCACACGCGACCATAACAGACATAGGAACGGGTATTAGGAATACATGAACAAGGTGTGCTGTTATTCACAGAATAGAGATGTCACTATCAAACCAAGCTGACTGTCTCATTCTTAATAAATCATAAAGTAAGGAGAGGAAAGTCAGACAATGGTAATATCACACTGCTGGAATGCAATGGTTTGCTGTGTAAACAAGTATAATAAATGTACACCCTATACAGGAGTATCACTCCAGCTATTTATTTGTAAGCAAGTTCTTGGTTGGTATGTAGTTCATGTCTTTAACATTCATAGAAAGAGAAAAGTCTACCCTAAAGGTAGACTTTGCCCTGTTACCCCCCACCACCATCACAGAGGACTTGTGAGATCTATATGGGGCCACCATAACTTGGCAACAACGAGGGTGGCCCAATGTCCCCACCATCATCACCGATGCCGGACACATGCATCCAGGAAGCAGATAATGGGCGGACAGTGCTGGTCTGAATCAGGGAAGCAACCACGAGTGCGACTTTAGGCTATCACATTTGGTTATGAAACCAAACCCAGGTACACTCATAAAATCATCATAAATCATAAATGCCACCAAGAAGAGGTAAACTCAAACACATTTTCTGGAGTTGTGAACATGGGGTTCTATGGACGGAATCCTAAGCCACAACTTTGTTCTGTTTAAGTGCCTTGTGGGAGGCATCACTAAACACGAGGGGGACCAGGAATCAAACACTTCATTTGTTGTTCCTCTTCATTACACAAGTTATCAGTGAGGTGGAGAGGCACTGAAGGAGAGAGCTTGCTTGAAATGCGTCAGCTGCGCTTACATGTAGTCATCTGTGAACTTTGCATTGGAAAATAGATTGAGGTATTGATGTCTATGTATACTGTATGAAATGCATATTCCAGTAGTTTTATGTTGGTCTTTTAAAAAAAACATTACCTGCTAACATATCTGTCAAGTCTTCCCTTACTAATTAAGGGGAAAATTACAGGAAGTGATGTCACTTCTGGTATTCGGAACAAGGAAGTACTGATGTGGGGTGATACTTCTGCATTTCAAATACGGTTTACCTCCCCTCCCTCCTATTTAGTAGCAGGCTGACTTAAGAGGGAGGGTGTGTTACTCTCGCTTTCCTACTGACAGTACCAGTTTTAGGTACTGGAAGTGCTGTCAGTGACGTCACTTCCATTTTTTTCGATTCAAATTCCCCACCAACAGGCAGGGAATTTAAATCTCTCCCCGCAAACAGGCAGACAATAGACTTTTTTAAAAGTCCAATCTGCCTCTTTGCAGATGGTTTTGGGCGAAGTTCAGCCATCATTACCCAGAGGACTTGTGAGATCTATATGGGGCCACCATAACTTGGCAACGCAGAGGGCAGCCCCATGTCCCCACCATCATCACCGATGCCAGGGACATGCATCCAGGAAGCAGATGCTTGGCGGACATTGCTGGTCTGAATGAGGTAAGCAACACAGAGTACAGCTTTAGGTAATCACTAGTGATGGCCGAATTTTCAAGAAGTCCGACGTCTGCCTGTTCACAGGCAGATTTTATTCCCCACCATTTGGCTGGGAGTTTGAATCGGTAAAAATGGAAGTCACGTCACTTCTGGTTTTCGGAGCCAGCTTTTCACTAGAAGACCGGCTTCTCTCTCGGTCTTCTAGTGAAAAGATTCTTCCTCTGGCGGGATCTTACTGCTTCTGATCTTGCTGGAGGAAGAATACTGAGCTCCTTCTCACCGCTGAACGGGGCTGGTCGAACACCCATACTGCTCGCCGGCTAGAAAAAATGCGAACATCCATGTTCGTGATCGAACTGTCTGCCTTGCGGACAGTTCGGCCATCACTAGTTTTGACATTTGGTTATGAAATCAAACCGGAACCAAACTCGGGTCCACCCATAAATGCTGCCAGGAAGAGGTAAAGCCAAACAATTTTTTTGGGAGTTGTGAACCTTGTGGTTCAATGGACGGAATCCTAAGCCACAACTTTGTTCTGTTTGGTGGGAGGCATCACTAAACACGAGGGGAACCAGGAATCACATCATTTGTTGTTCCTCTTCATTACACAAGTTATCAGTGAGGGCGAAGTAGAGAGTCTGCTTGAAATGTTTCAGATGCACTTACATGTAGTCATCTGTAGTGATGGTGCCAACCCGGAATTTGATGTTCGCGAACGGCGAACGCGAACCTCCGCAAATGTCCGCGAACCC
>CM070038.1:7456816-7475174 GCA_036250615.1 Ptychadena robeensis | reverse complement strand
AAAAGGTTTTGCTCTAGCACATGTAGTTTTTGCATAAATTAAGTTCAAAAACAAAGTCGACATTCCAATTTTTTAAATTTAGAATTTGAACTTGATTTATTCAAAAACATTTTGTGTTAGAGCCATACTGTCTTCTTGTAGTATACCCCCAACCCTTCTCCAACAAGTTTGGTGATGATACCATGTTAAGGGGCTTTGCAATTAACTCGAAATCGTGGAAATGGTTGAATTTTTTAAAAACAATTCGACCATCTCTACTGTAGACATTAATACAGCTGCACACAGGAAATGAATGTCCAGGCAAGCTGGTAGGGGGATAAATTTTTACTAAAGGAATATGTACAGTCCACAATCACCATAACCCATAAGTCAAGGATGGGGTCCAAAGCATAGGATCTATTTTGCAAACAGTTCCTAACCAGCTGCTGGAAGGTGCTGATGCTCTTTCCCGGAATTGAAGGAGAAGCAGGCAGTCTTGATGGAGGAGACACTCACTGTTGTGCTATGTTCTGCTCATCCAGCACCCTGGATGAGTTACTCTCAATTGGCGACTGCTGGAACTTTTAGTTCTCCAGGTGCTATGCAACCTGCACCCACTCAGACAAGATGTGGAAGAGGCTGCCCTGGTCCAAAGGGGACCCCTTTCATTCGTCATGGGTGTGTAGTCTCCCTGCGGGACATGTCAATAGTGTTGGGCAGCATATGCTATATTCGAATTCGCGTAACTTCGCGAATATACAAAGAAACATTCTAAGTTCATAAAATTCGTTTTGTCTCTATTCTATTGCCTTCCATTGCGCACGTCCCAGCTTTACAGCTTCTCTCCTTCATTCTGTGATCTCAGCCAGTACGAGCTCTGTGTGTATTGCGCATATCCGCGATGTATGCCGGTAAACAATGTTGAAGCATAATATGACGAATATCCGCCATTGCGAATATCCGAGCGCACAATCACGAAATATTGTGAATTCTCGAATGACGGATATTTGTCGAATATATTCGAATTTTGAATATACTCCCTCAACACAACTTGTCAAGTGAATGGCAGCAAGGACCCAGAAAATCACGGGAGCTGAGAGTTTCAAACTGAGCAGTGGCAAAAAGCCCAAAACAACTAAACAGTAATATTTATAACCTCTGCCCAGAGGAGTGGATTAACAGGTACTGGGCAGAAAATGAAACCAAAATACTGAAGTCCACTACACTACAAGACAATGAAAAAATATAAAACACCAGGAAAAGATAAAAAACTAAAAGGGTTAAACAAAATGTAAAGTAGACTGGTATATAGGAAGGTAAAAAAAAGATGAGAGTGGGGGATGGGTGGGGTATCTGTATTACATGCTGAGGGGGTCACTCTTGATGCAATGTGTTTAGGGGAAGCCTGAAAATCTTTTTATTAGTAGCAGGTGTACCTGAATTGTTTCTCTTGGCATTGAGGGGAGCGGACAAGTCCTCCATCTGCATGATATAAAAAATATGTTGAGACCATTACGTAGAGATAGTCGAATTTTTTTTCAAAAATTTAACGATTTCGACGACTTCAAGTTAATTGCAAAGCCCCTGAACATGGTATTAACACCAAACTTGCTGGAGATGTAGAGAAGGGTTGGGGTTATACTTCAAGAAAGAAAGTATGTCTCTAACACAAACAGTTTGTGCACAAATGAAGTTCAAAGTCAAGTCAAAATTTCGAAAATCGGAAATTTGACTTCATTTTTTAACTTAATGTATGCAAAAACTACATGTGCTAGAGCTAAACAGTTTTTTTCAAATGTTTCCCCAACCCTTCTCTACATCTCCAGCAATTTTGGTGATGATACCATGTTCAGGGGCTGTGCAATCAGCTCACAAAGTTAGCAAGTCGAAAGAAGGAATGAAAGCTTTGGCTGCACTGAGCAAGTGAAGAAGTAGGATAATTTTTTTTATTCCTTCACCTCCCTAGCACATTGCCCGTTATAAACGGCGCGATACGGGCAATCGAGGCAGTGTACAAAGTACACTGCCTGTCAGTCTCTCCCTCCCTCCGGGGCTCTTCACGCAGCCAGTGTCTTTATTGACACCGGCTGCGTGAGTGGGAAAGCAGGTCTATGGCGCCGCCACCCCCGCCCCCTTCCGCATCACGTGACGCGATCAGGGCGGTGCCGAAACCCCAGAAATGCTGCAGCGATGAAAACAATCACTGCAGCTTTCCAGGGAGGCATCGGGTCTACCCCCGATGCCGGCTTCCCCTGCGGCTGAGAGGACCGGGTTCGTCTCAACCGCTAGGGAGGTTAATGGACATAGGAGCAGTGATGGCCGAACTATCGGCAAGTTCCGATCTGCCCTGCCAATAGTGCAGAGCCACCTGCCACGTGGTAGGCCCGCCTCAAGAGCATTAATCTTGTAACAATCCAACCCGCAATTTTTTTTTTCTTTGTGTGTCCACTGCGCATCATTTCTTCTCCAGTAGTAAGTAAGATAATAATTGAGTAACGTGTACACATTCCTATTATACTTTCTCATACACTACATTAAACTGAAGCTGTTCCCATCAGTCCGGGGACCATGAAACAGCAGTGGTTCTTTGAATTATACAACAAACACACACCGCATTAAGTTTTATCACATTCTTCATTTAATTAACATAACCGAAGATTCCAAACAAGAGCCCGCCGGGGATTATGGGTGGAAAAAGGACAACTTTCATCCGGCTTAGCTAGAGACCAATTAGAAAATGTAAACGGCACCACATGTGTGCGGTTCCTGTTATCAGAGGGAGCCGACATTTTAGGCGTTTAACGACTTCAAAGAAGGTTTACATCAGACCCGGCCCCAGAGGAGCTTACAATCTAATGGCTCTGCCACAATCGTACGCTTCCATATGCGGGGTCATTTATTTAAAAGACTCTTCACCTGCTGGTATATTTTAGATTTTTTGATGTAACATAAACACAGAGAGGTTTTTTAAAGTTTCATCCTGCCCATTGTACTTTGTGGCTGCATAGAGCGCCCAGGCGTCAGCTGTGATTGGAGATGGTCAATGTTTTTGTGAAGTGACTTTGCAACATTAGGTGTCCACCAGTCGGTTTTCAGGCTTTCGTCTGATAGGACCTACATGGGGTCCTTAGCAAGACGACCAACATGTGCCTGCACATTTTCGCAGGCGCTTGCAGGCAGACGTTTACCGTGCAGCTATAGGGGACAGGTCCTCTTTAGTAGCAGGGGTAAATGGTACAGGACAGCCATCAGAAATCATAAAGCAAAAATGTCCGAGCCCCATGACATGACTTGTTAAGCTAGTGGGGGGGGGTGCTAGCAGAAACCCCACCCCCCTTTCCTCCAGAAGTGGGTTGTTCCCAGACTGCCGGCAGCAACATCGTATGCAGTGGTAGTCCGGGAAGACAGTGAGCAGAGGCTGCTGTACCGATCAGGCAGCACACAGGGGCCCCTACATGCTGACCGTCGGGCCCCCCAGCTGCCTGGGCCTGTGATGGAAGTCCCCTCTGTCCCCCCCTGAATTGGTACTTGCAGGCCACTGAAGGTAGCGGAGACTGCTGTAACGCCACCAGTCTGTGCTCAGTGTCCAAGGGTCGCACCACCCCATTTGTATTGGATAACTGGTATGATACCAGTCTGGTCCGTACAGCAAGCAGCTGGGTCTTCTCCAAAGGAATGTGTGCTATTGCGTCCACCAGCTGCCTGCACGCCAGTATAAACTGTGGAGGGAGACAAGTCTGAAGACAGCTGGCTAGCCTAGTTGCTGTTATGTCATCAGCACTTGCTCCTCTGGACGCTCCCTCCCCTCCCTGGGTCTAAGCTTTACCCCTTCTGGCCCAAGAGCCTCATGGGACATAAAATTAATGGGGACAGCACCTGACATAGCTTGTGTGACTGCACTACATTGGTCGATACCATCACTTTGTGGTTGGCCATAGAAAGAATGGATAATACTAGAAAGAAGGGTGGAAAGTTGGTGCTGATGAGAGAAGAGTTTCATGGCACACAAGTGAAGAGATAAAAGATTTATATTGCCCTATACGCTGCCGGCATATTGCCTAATAAACATTTTTATCACCAAAACAGCATGTTATGAAATTTTCTCCTTTTTTTTGTGCTTTGTTTATGTCTCTTATAGCTTTTTTTTTACTATTTATGTCTGGTTCGCTGCCAACTGAACATGATGGAGACGAATTAAAGGGATAGTAAGGGACATGGAGTTTTTGTTCTTCGAATGAATGATCACATAGTTTATGGAAACATCCACAACCTTACTGAATGACGTCTATAGCAATTGTAAGGAATGCAATTAAAATTATGATCAGAGTACTTTAGAATTAGAACCTCATTACTGACATCACGGGTGGCCTTGTAGACAATGTGAATGGCTCTTAAAGCGGTTGTAAAAAATCCCCCACATACATTACATGGACATATTACACACCTGTCAGCAGTATACATCTGTGAAAACTGCTACACAGAGAAAGAAAAAGGTACTTACAATCTTCACTTCCTCATTCCCTAAGGCACCATCTTAAGTACTGGCACCTGAAACCACTTCCGCCCATTCTGTCTACACTACGGAAAACCACACAGTGCAGCCGCCCCGTATGGGGAATAGAGATGAAAAAAAATTCGACCATTTCGACGATTTCGAGTTAATTGCAAAGCCCTCTAACACAAATAGTTTTTGCACAAATTAAGTTCAAAGTCAAGTCAAAATTTAGAAAATCTGAATTTCGACTTCAAGTTTGAACCTAATTTATGCAAAAACTACATGTGCTAGAGGGAAACTTTTTTTTTTCAAATGGTCCCACAACCCTTCTCTCCAGCAAGTTTGGTGAAGATACAACGTTCAGAGGCTTTGCAATCAGCTCACAAAATTTGCACGTCGAAAAATGCGACCATCTCAATGGGGAATGACATTCCGGTCTATACTGGCACGTAATGCCCGTGGTTGAGGGCAGCGCAAGCACATTCACAACGCCTGCCCGGGCGTTGGGGATCGGGAGGTGTCCCACGGCAGCACCGGGGTCACGTGCTCATTGGTAAACAATGGGTGCGGTGTGTGACGCGTGCAAACTGTGACCCATGGGCGCGGTTTGCCAATAGATATGTATAGGATGCGGTATTACCGGCACGCAAATACCACGCCCTAAACAGCACCCAGACAGTTGGCGCTATGGGCCGCAAATCTAGTGCTGAAAAGCTTAATTCAAAATTTTAGAATGTTTGCATTACTTTGCATTGCTGTGCCGGCAGTTACTTTGGATGGTGGCGCTGATCCCTAAAGCCAATCAATAAAGCCATCCGGATCTGCTGTGTTAGTGGCGAGTCCCATGATTCCTATTTGTTTTGCCGGCGACCACAAGCACCGTGGTGACGCCACCACACCGTGATCAAAAACAAAACAAACAAATGACGATCTGAACATGTATGGCTAACTAAACTCTTGCACATGATTGGCTTAGATTAAGTCTGCATATAATTTGCATACTAATGTCAAAATTTCCTCATGTTATCTCTTCTCAGGAGCAACATTTTGTAGGAGCTTACATTCAACATGTTGGGTTGGTTACGTTTACTAGTGATATGGCGACCTAATTTTTTTGTACAAGTAACTATAAGAAGACATTATTTTACTCCTTATGTAATACAAATTATTATATAAAAAGTCATTAAATATAAACGACTTCATACTCTTTTAATAAATTTTATAATTAGTGGCTTTCTGTATCATATTTTGCATGATCGTACGTCATACGCAGAGTGCGCTCTCAGGTGGCTCTCTTTGTGTCAGATAGAGCAATTACCATGTTAAATGCCTGCTGAGAAAATCAATTACAGGATAAACCACCTGCTGAGCATATTGGTTTTCCAGTTTATCGGTTATTTTAATGAGGGAAAGAGTAATGTGCCCCAATGGCCGAGTGTTGTGGGATAGTTAGGCCGCGGCCATACCCAGCATGACGCAAGAAGCTATGCTGCAGATTTCGAGCATCATTTGCAATTATCACGCTATTTCTGATAAAGGGGAATCACAATCATTTCCAATGCTCAGGAACATTTCTCCTTACTCCTCTATGGACATTCATTACGAGTCCCTAATTGCATTTTCCTACTTTGACCCTCAGGAACTTACATTTTTTCAGTGGACACCTGTCCTTAAGAGATTAAAGATTTGACCGTAAAATATGCACTTCTCTATATTTAGAGGACATGGTGTACAACAGAGAGGGACTTGTTTTGTTAAATAATTATAGTGCCAACCCCCCGCCCCATCACTGCTGTATGCTACATACATATGTCATTCCTCCAGATAAACGAAATAAAATGAGTAAAGTTATCATTCGCGCGCATTGTGGCTGCTCACAAGTCAGGAATGTTTCCAACTTCCAGTGGCTTCAGTGCAAAGTATTATTAAAAAATAAAAGATCATCCGCACTGTGGAAAATCTCAGAGGACGTGGTCAGAAGCCAAAAGTGACACCTGTGCTGGCCATAAGGATCGTATGAGAGGTGACAAAGAATCCAAGGATCACCACCAAGGCTATCCTGGTCAATCTGGGCTCTGCTGGTGGCAATGTCTGAAGGCAGACAATCGAACGGACACTGCACACTGCTGGGTTCCATGGACGCAGACTAAGGAGGACGCCACTTCTCTAGATAAGACACACAAACGCTCACTTGGACTTTGCAAATAGAGATGGTCGAATTTTTCGACTTGCTATCTTTGTGAGCTGATTGCAAAGCTCCTGAACATGGTATCATCACCATACTTGCTGGAGATGTAGAGAAGGGTTGGGGGGACATTTGAAAAAAAGAAGTGTTGCTCTAGCACATGTACTTTTTGGATAAATTAAGTTCAAAGTTAAAGTCGAAATTCCGATTTTCGAAATTTCTACTTGACTTTGAACTTAATTTGTGCAAAAACTATTTGTGTTAGAGACATGCTTTCTTTTTTGGAGTGTACCCCCAACCCTTCTCTACATCTCCAGCAAGATTGGTGATGATACCATGTTCAGGGGCTTTGCAATTAACTCGAAATCGGCGAAATGGTCGAATTTTTGAAAAAAAATTCGACCATCTCTATTTGCAAATGCTCATCTGGACAAAGAAGAAGACTTCTGGTCTCCTGTGTTATGTTCAGATGAAACAAGAATTGAATTGTTTGGTCACAATGATGTTTCCTTTATTTGGCGTAAAAAAGGAGAAGCCTCCAACCCAAAGAAAACCATCCCCACTGTGACACATGGTGCGGGGAAACTAATGCTTTGGAGTGCTTTGGACAGATAGTGATGGCCTAACTGTCCAACCCGCCCTGTTCACCGTCCAGAAGACGTCAATTTTTTTTTATTCAAATTGCCTGCGAACAGGCGGGGAATTTGAATCTTCCTGCGAACAGGCCGACAAAGGACTTTTTTAAAAGCCTGATCCGCCTGTTCACGGACAGACCAGGCTGAAGTTCGGCCATCACTACTAATCACAGTTAACGGCACCATGATAAAAGAGCAATACATGAGGATTCTCAACAACAACAGGCAGTCTGCAGAGAAACTTGGCCTTGGGCACCAGTGGACATTGCAGCATGACAATGACCCAAAACACACAGCAAAAGTGGTGAAGAAATGGTTAGCAGACAACATTAACTTTTTGGAGTGGCCCAGCCAGAGTCCTGACTAGAATCCAATTGAGAATCTGTGGAGGGAGCTAAAGATCAGGGTGATGGCAAGAAGATCCTCCAACCTGAAAGGTTTGGAGTTTTGAAGGTAAGTGGGTGAGTGTATTTCAAAATATCCAAAAATAACACACTATACCCAAAAACAGCCTCATCCCATAGGATACTCATATAATACAAAACACAGGACATGGTGGGGTCAACCGAGGTGGCCAGCAGGAATCTTAATATAAACGCACTGACTGTAATAATAAAATGTTGTTCCCCAGAGGAATTGTAGTGGTGGTGGGTTGCAGAGGGTCCTTTAAGACGCCGGACCAAGATGCCTCAGGGCAAGGAGAGAATAAAAGGTTGAGACCTGCCTTTCCGGTGGGATGGACGCTTGACCCTTCTCCAGGACCCCGCTGCCAAGAATGCCGTAGAGCTAGTGTTGGTGTGTCCACTATGCTGACCCACCAAACCCGCATCCAGCACCCACTGACATTCGCTGTGCCTATCCGTGCGTGGGGGGCCAGGGGGGTCTCTGAACCTTTCTGCATCCAGAAGTGTCTCTAAACCCTCGTACATATGTAAGGGCCTCTGACCCTTCCTGAATGTGTGAGGTTTTCTGAACCCTTGTGCATATGTGGGGGTCTGTGAATTACCCTGCACATGTGGGATCTCTGAACCATCCGGAAAATGTGATGGTATCTGAACCATCCTGCATATGTGGGGGTATCTGTACCATCCTGCATATGTGGGGATATCTGTACCATCCTGCATATGTGGGGGTATCTGTACCATCCTACATATGTGGGGTATCTGTACCTTCCTGCATATGTGAGGGTGTCTGAACCATCCTGCATATGTGGGGTATCTGTACCATCCTGCATATGTGGGGTATCTGTACCTTCCTGCATATGTGAGGGTGTCTGAACCATCCTGCATATGTGAAGGTCTCTGTACCTTCCTGCATATATGGGGTATCTGTACCATCCTGCATATGTGAGGGTCTCTGAACCATCCTGCATATGTGAAGGTCTCTGAACCTTGCTGCATATATGGGTCTCTGAATAATTCACCAGCTGCCCGCACGGTGGTATAAACAGTGGACAATGGCAATCCTGAAGACAACTCTGTTGCCCAGTTGCTGTTGTCTCATCAGCACGTGCTCCTCCCTTCCTGGACTCTCCCTCCCCTTCCTGGTCCTCAGCCTTATGGGACATAGAATTAAAGGGGACAGCACCTGACCTAGCTTGTGTGACTACACTTCAAGCTAAGAATGGTTCTCACCCTATTATAAAGCTTTGAGTTGAGTACAAATATTAGGAATGGTGACCTGAACTCTTAAGGATCTACAAAAACTTTGGAAGAAGCCACCATTTGACATCTTATATAAGAGCACAGCAGATACCACCCATCTGGAAAGAGCTCTCTGGCTCTGCCTTTCTGGTGTATTGTGTAAAATTCCCACTATTTGCATAGGGGCATGGGGACTTTAGTGGCCAAAACCATCATGCAATTGATATAAGTTAAACAGTTGTACAAAAATATATGTAGAAGAGAAATATATATATATATATATATATATAAAATTTAATGGTCCAAAGAGTCCAAAATCAATAGTCCAAAAATCATAATATCAGTCCTAAAAAGGTCCAGAAACAGAGGAAGTTCCTCAGGATGCTGTGATCCTAAAGGCCACTGGCCATGTGGTTGTCCATAGGAGGTAGACGCGACCCTGTGATCTGGGTGAAAATAGAGACACCAAGGTTCTCTGAATATTGCTGCATATTTGAGTGTCTCTAAACCTTTCTGCATATATGATGGTCTCAACTAACAATTTTGCATATGTGGGGGCCTTAGTATCCGCGCTATGGGCATGCCACATGGGGGGCCAATCCCACCCAGGCAGGTCTCCCTACTTGCACTCACCTGACCTGTGAGATGTAGGCGTGCCCCCCTGATTGGTCGCCCATGTCCGCCGCTCCTGGTGCTCTGGTGTCGACCCTGGGGGGCCCAGGGGGTCTCTGAACCTTTCTGCATCCAGAGGTGTCTCTAAACCCTCGTACATATGTAAGGACCTCTGACCCTTCCTGAATATGTGAGGATCTCTGAACCCTTGTGCATATGTGGGGGTCTGTTAATTCCCCTTCACATGTAGGGATCTCTGACCGTTCCTGAAAAATTTATATATATATAATAATAATTTAATGGTCCAAAGAGTCCAAAATTAATAGTCCAAAAATCATAATATCAGTCCTAAAAAGGTCCAGAAACAGAGGAAGTTCCTCAGGATGCTGTTATCTTAAATGCCGCTGGCCATGTGGTAGTCCATAGGAGGAAGACGCGACCCTGTGATCTGGTTGAAAATAGAGACCCCAAGGTACGTTTCTCTAATCTTCCTCCGGGGGTCCTATGGATTATTTTAGGGTCCGTTTGAAGGGTTTAGAGATCATGGGTCCTAAGTGTCATCTCACTATAAAGCCATGGCTGCTCAGGGAACAGAGGGCCAAAAAATGGAGGTGACCTTTGGTATTTGAGGTAGGTATGTGTTTGGAGTGTGTTTGGTAGGTGTCACAGATCACCGTGTCATCCTGTGATCCGTGACTGCAGCTGCGCCCTCTACCAGTGCTACGGGGTCTACTCCAAAACCTCAGAGAATCAGGACTTTCTGTAGATCAGCTCCCTCTGCTGGTGATAAAGATTGTGGTACATGATTTGGCTCCTGCTCCCTCTGCTGGAGTAGCACACTAGTTACCACACCTGGAACCCTGTCCAACCAGATCACCTGACCTGGGTATAACAGGAAGTCTGAGACAACAGGGAGTTGCCTGAACAAAAAGTTTTATGCCTCTGACACACAGGTTCTGTTGCTATCTATTGCTTTACCGTTACCGACCCCTGGACTGTCTTCGACCACCCCGTTTGCCGCCTGCCCCGGCTAATGCCTGTCTGATTACGTCTCTGCCTGCCAGATACCGCACCTTCGATACTCCGCCAAGTAAGTGTAGCTAAGGGACCGCAACCTGGGAGCTCCCCACAGCAAAGTTCCACCATTACTTGCGGAATGCTCTGGTGAATACCGGGGGCTCCTTAGACTCTGCGCCCTGGTTTATGCTTGCTTGGTGGCACGGTGGGTCCACTACTCTCGTGGTTCACCCGTCACAGTAGGATGCTCTGCTTCCCTCGTGCTGGAGTGCATTTTGACATCTTAATACAGCAGTTTATAAAAAGTTCAGTTTTTAAAGTCCTTGTAGAAACGTAGACTTGATAGATCCTCTTGAGTGAACGGAATATTTTAGAGCCTGGTTGAGCTATTTTCCCCTAGCCCTCTGCCCATCCTCATAAATTACATTTGACAAATACTCTGCTCATATAAATAAATTAGTGACAAACATTTCAGCGTCTGTCAGGGAAGAAGGAATAAAATCCATAGCAACCTTTCAGATATTTGCTTTGATCAATCTGCGGCATATCAAGCTAATTAAAAAGAAGGGTCCCTACTGGTTACTCCGTGTTTTCTTTTAATTGACAAACAAGTAACTAATTGTTCAGATTTTTTTTTCTTCATTTTACACTTACACCACGTTAATAGGGAGTCCTTCCTTCAAGTGCTAAAGCAGAAAAACCAAGTCGATGCTGGCTTCCCTGACCCCGCCACATCTTGTCACTACCAGGTTTCTTGTCACTAATGAGTCCTCAGGCCAAGCACAACTCCTTCCTGGAACTCTCTGGATACAATGCAGTATAATCACTCTACTCCCAGTGGGACTTCAGGCTCTGAACATTTCTGATCTCTTGATACTACTGCTGGGATTTTGTATTTTCCTTGTAATATGCAGCGGAGGATTTCTTCTCAGTCTTCTGAATACTCTGATAAACAAGGAATTGTACAATGGTCCCAGTAGGCAAACAGGAGCATCATGAATAACGCTTGTTATCACAACCGAGGTCAGCGTTATACACAAAAAGGTAGGCAGGCTCATTTCTAGCCTTTCGGGGGCCCTATGCAAAGTTATAGCCCCCCTGATGGCCGAGTTGCTGAGTGTGGGGGGTGCTATCGTTCGGCCTGACAAGTTGTTGAGGGGGGCTTCTAGTGGTATATCACCAACCCCCGCTGGCCAGATCATGCTGTCAGTAGCGATCCGCATGTGGAATATGCGTGCGGGGTAAAGATGAGTGTGGTGGTATCTGGGGCCCTATGCATACTCTGCATAGCAGGAGAAATAGCCCTAGAGGTAGGGTAGGATCATCACACTGATATATCTATATGTGTTAGATGTACAAAACGAATATTGTCTATAACATTGTATTAATCATAATATATATAATGATATAATTAAATATATTGTGACAGGGTGTCCCAATATTTGCAAGGGAAAGTGATGGACGGTGCATATATTGCACCAAGGTTTAGGCGCTTCTTGCAGTAAAGGTTCCAGAGAAACAGTATGTTCTGTTTCTGTGATATGGTTTAGAGTGAGAGCCGTGGTTTAGGGCCCTGGAGCCGGCCAGGGGAAGAGAAGGGAGGGTCCCTTGGCCACCAGGTCCAGGATTTGCTCACATGTGTTGCTGGCTGACTAGGGGGGGGGGGTGTGAGTGTGTGTTTGTGTGTGTGTAGAGGAACTTGCACCAGCTTGCTGGAGACAACCTATGGAGAGCATGGACTGAGCACTCCAGGTACTGTGAGTTTACCACTGTATTACTGCTGTTTTGTGCCCTAACTCTGCAGTGAGGTAGCTAGTCGCCCAGCCAGGCTCGTCATTTGTATGAAGTTTTGTTTTGTTTTTGGACTTTGTTTAACTGGCTGACAATAAAGCCCACAGGCGGATGCCTGATTTTTGCATTCAAGGACCGTGTTTCTGCCTGGTACTTTTGAACCACGATCCCTGCAGCCAACAAGCAATTCCCCAACTTGCCACAATATATAATATAATAATAATTTAGGCTTATAATAATACAAAAAAAGGATAGATGTCTATAATGTATAGCAAAAGTTCTAGCAAGATCTGTCTCCACTATTTATCAGCCCTCCAGTCCTCCAGCAATGTATGCTTCTTCACCAAGAGATGGTGTAGGAAGCAATTGGTAAGTCCGCCGCAATTCAGAATCACCGCAGGCTCGACAAGGATTGGTAAGCATGCCGAATCCCAGTGATTTACAGAACAAGCTGACCCGGGACTGGGGTCAGGCAAACCGCCAGGGAGGTTTATACTGTGCCAGGAGATTAAAGCAAGATTTTTACTTGCTTGTAAAAGATGATTCATTCAGCGCAGGTTTGTCTTATTGATTAAAGGAAAGAAAAATTCCCTTGTGTGTGAATATGAGGTTTTTCGAAAAATAAATTCATAAACTATGCAGAAGATGAGGATTATGGTTGAGTATTCAGTACCTTTGTTTGTAACACATGGCTGAATGAGGGACTTAATCAGATTCCTTTTTATTCAGTATGAAAACTTAATATCAAAATTTACATTTCTACAGAACAAACCTAAAATTTAAGATGAAACCTTAAAGCGGTTTTCAACAAAAACTAAAAAACACACATACATGAAATAAACACATTACTTACCTGTCAGATACTTACTTACCTTCTTCATGTTTTTATTAATGGTGGCAGCATGTTAATTCAGGGCAAGAGAAGCCACTTCCAGATCGATTCTTCTCCGGGCAGCCGGCAGCTGACATCAACCCCCCCACTCCTACACAGGCAGAGACTCCTCTGCAGAAAAGCTCCAGGTGGGGGAAGGGTGGGGGCAGTCGGCTGGATCCATCTAGCTGTAGACTGAGACACAGGGGCTTATGGGAGAGAATTCCCAGTAACCCCTGCAGCTTGTTACATCTTGCCTAGGCGAGATGTAACACAGTGGGAGGGGCTGTCTCTAAAAAGACACCCCTCCTGCTGTCAGAAATTGTTTTGTTCTTGTTTTAGTTGGGAATCTCTGCAGTATCAGCTGAGCTGCCGTTGAATACTGCAGAGTGACCTAACAGGTGGTAGGTCCGCTTTAACCTCTCTAGCTGTCTGCCCATTAGTGATGATCGTGAATATATGGATTCCGAATATTAATCGTGAATATTGGCAATTCGGAAATTCGCGAAGATGGTGAATATATTGCGGAATATTTGCAATTCCGGATATTCTGTATTTTTTATCCATTACACTTCCCTCTCAATGCAAGTGGACGAATGGGAAGGCTGCAACAAGAGCTTAGCAACACCATCAAAGTTTTTAAAATGAATTATGGGGTGATGCGAATATTGTGAAAATCGTCACTTTAAAAAATTCGCATAAAATTCGCGCCATGTTAAACATATATTGCGCGCGCGAAATTCGCAATTAAAACTGCCGATATTCGAGATAAAAAAAAGCCCTGAATATTGCCGAATGTGAATATTTTCCGAATGTTCTCCATAAAATTTGCGGCATGCCGCGAATACGAATGTTGCCTATGCCGCTCATCACTACTGCCCATATCACGCAGTTTTCAACTGCACAGCACGGGCCATCCAAGTAGAGTACTCATCTACTCATCAATGATGCTGGTGATGTGGGCTGGAAAACTGACACCCCTGCATTAACATGAAGGCCTATGTCATCAAGGGCATGGAAGAAGCTCAGGCAGAGTTTGTTTTGTAAACTCCCTCCACTTGGGAAGTTAAGCCCCACAACCACCAAGCCATTCTTTTATTTTTGAGGCACCAAAACTTCTATACGAAACCCTGAGCCCCGAAACATGTTGGCTATTCCTCTATCTCTAAAGCTAGCCATACACAGTCGGATTCCATGGCCGATCGATCACCTATCCGATCGATTCCGGTGATCTCAGCGGGAATCGGAGGTCCGATCGATCGGCCAATTAAGTCTGTCCGATCGCTACATACCACCTTGTCCCACGGATTCCTGGACGATTCCGTGTCTGATCGCTTACTCCACAAATGGCAACTCCCCCTGATGTGTGCAGAATCGGATCAGAAAGACCAACATGTTGGTTCTCTGTCGGATCCGATTCTGGGCCCCCGAACGATCGGACGTGATCGGACGGACAAGGTGGGCTTCACGCGATTCCGGGACGATCGTTTCGCGTGCACGCTCCCGGAATCGATCGTCCCGGAATCCGATGGGAAACGGACCCGTGTATGGTGGCCTTAACAGATACAAGTGTATCTGTTCAGCATTAGAGATGGTTGATTTTTTGACTTTCTAACTTTGTGAGCTTATTGCAAAGCCCCTGAACATGGTATCATCACTAAGTATGTCTCTAACACAAACCGTTTTTGCATGAATTAAGTTCGAAAACAAAGTTTAAATTCCGATTTTCAAAATTTTAACTTGACTTTGAACTTCATTTATGCAAAAACTATTTGTGTCAGCCATCCTTTTTTTTTGTAGTATATCCCCAACCCTTCTTTACATCTCCAGCAAGTTTGGTGATGATACCATGCTCAGGGGCTTTGCAATTAACTCAAAATCTTTGAAATGGTCGAATTTTTGAAAAGACAAATTAAACCATCTATAGTTGGCACACATACTCATGGAGGGGGGACTAACACATTTTTGAATAATAAGTAAATATATATATATATAAAACACAGACAAACACTGTATTTAATTCAGCAAAAAAACCTAGGACTGGTGCTTTTGATTTTTGTATCTAATACTAACAATTCCAGCAAGGACTCTTAGCTTAACCCTCTGAGCGTTTGCCACGTGGCACGGTTTTTTTATAACCGTGCCACGGGCAATCGCGGCGGAGCACAATGTGCTCCGCCGTGATTGCCAGCTCAGCTCAGCTCAGGGATGTAAACAAAAGTCCGGCGTCGCTTGAGACGCCGGACTTCTGCTGAAGAAAGGCGACGCCCCTCCAGTTTGATGGAGGTCTATGGCGCCGCCTACCCCCGCCCCCTTCGCATCACCGGTGGCATGCCGATGCTCCCGACCACCGTCAGAAGACGGCGAGACCTTGGGCGTTCCTCCGGCTAACTCGGGCTGAGTTTCATGATGCATGAAACTCAGCCCGAGTTAATTCGTGGAGAACGCTCAGAAGGTTAAGAGCTCAATGTACAGATAATATCGTATGTTCTGGACTATAAGACGCACGTTTTCACCCCCAAAATCCTTGGGGGGCGTGTCTGTGTCTTATGGTCCAAAAGCGCGACTCCCCTGCTGCCACGCCTTGGCTTCCTGAAAGCTCAAAGATATTAGCCGGGGAGCTGTCACATGAGCTGCAATCACTCTGAAGCTTCCACGGACACAGGCACTGCCAGAGAGGAGATCTGCAGCCATTCCCCCCCTCCCCCTTACGGCTCCCCTCTTCCCGATCAGTGAGGAAGGTCAGCGAGGATAATGACGTGATGTGCTATGATAGTACTGCTGCTAGTGACATCTACTGGCTGAATTTGATATTGCGTTAATTTAATCCGTTGCACTAACCCAATTGATTTGAACACTTATATATATAAAAAAAAATTCTGCTTTAAAAACTGGGTGCGTATTTTGGTCCGGTGCATCTTATAGTCCGAAAAATACGGTAATATGGGGCGCTATAGGGTGTGTTGATCCTACCAGACAGTTTACCCAGCATTTATGTCACTCACTCTGCCTTGTGATATTCTTTAAATGGGGGCAGCGCGGTGGCTCAGGTGGTTAGCACTTTAACCATGCAGTGCTACAGTCCTAGGTTCAAAAGCCAGCCTGGGCACTGTCTGCAAGGAGTTTGTATGTTCTCCCTGTGTCTGCGTGGGTTACCTCCGGGTACTCCGGTTTCCTCACACACTCCACAGACGTGCAGTAGGTTAATTGGCTTCCCCAAAGAAAGATTCTCCTATGTTAGTTACATGTGATCAATGACTGTGTTAGTTACATATTGTGGCAAGGTGGGGAATTGCTCGCGGGCTGCAGGGATCGTGGCTTAGAAGTAAGAGGCAGAAACACTGTCCTTGAACAAAAAATACCAGGCATCCGCTTGTAGCTTCATTGTCAGCCAGGTAAACAAAGGCAAAACCAAAATAAAGCTCCAAATAAAATGCACAGCCCGGCTGGGCGACTAGCTGCCTCACTCAGATAGCTAACTCCCTATATAGTACAGCACAGAACAGCAGCAAGACAGTTTTGTACTCACAGGACCTTGAGTCCATGCTCTCAGCTTGTCTGCAGTAAGCTTGTGCAGGCGCCTCTGCACACACCCCCAGTCAGCTAGCAACTGACTACTCTTATCACACCTAACACCTGTGTGAGCCAATCCCAAACCTGGACCTGGTGGCCAAGGGACCCTCCCTTCTCTTCCCTTGGCCGGCTCCAGGGCCCTAAACTCCGGCTCTCACTCTGAACCATATCAGAAACCGAACACATTGTTTCCCTGGAGCCTCTATTGCAAAAAGTACCTAAACCTAGGTGCAATATATGCACCATCAAGCACTTTCCCATGCAAATAACGGGGCACCCTTTCACAATATACATGACAATGGTAGGGACATTAGATTGTGAGCTCCTCTGAGAGACAGTTAGTGATATGACTATATATGCTCTGTACAGCGCTGCATAATATGTCGGCGCTATATAAATACAAGATAATAATAATAGATATTTTTAAAGCTGCTTCAATAGCACAATGAAGAGGAAAAGAAGAAGAAATACAAGCAGGCTGAGGATGTGCTGCATAGAGACCTTGACACTGAATATAAAAGGTGACCATGTCTCTTTAACTCATAAAAAAGAGACAACTAATGAGAGAAAGGGGGGGGGGGGACTCTGCAAATGTGGGACAGTTGGGAGAGACGTTATATTCACTCGGTAACACTAATAAACTTCAATGTCGCCGTCCTATTATTTGATTTACCTATATGCTCATGTCATACAGTACATCCAGCACACTTCCCGCTGCTTAATATATGTGCAATGATCTCTCATACAAGCAATGATTGACTCGGAGGAAAGTCATTTTTCAAATATTGAATCATTTCCGTATGTAAGTGATTTCTGAGATAGGCTTTAAGATTGATGGATATTGAGCAGTAATGCATTTTCCAGCTATGTGACTATCATAAAGAAGGGCCTCAAGCCTCAGAACGCCACTTATGTGACTACATGTCAATACAGGGAGACAAGCATGACTGAGCTGAAGGTGAGCACTATATGGACAGATCAAAGCTGAGCTTAAAGTAAAAGCAGACTATCGATTAGGTTGGAAAGAGAAAAGAAGCTGAAACAAGACCTACGAAAGTCAACGTTAAAGATAAAGTATCTTAAAAAAACAAGATACTTATTTTTCATTTCTTTGAATTAGTTTGAGGCAATATGAACAATAATGAAAGACCAGATCATTTCATGTAAGTTATTTGCTCCTGGGCATGTGAAGAAGTTACCTCGAAGGAGGTAAGAGTTGATTGGAAGTAGGAGGTACCCGGTTATTGCCTGGGTTGTGACATCTGATGATGATCTCCTGAGAATCTACTGTGCTTGTGGAGCAGGAGTAACTGGCCAAAGGTACCTTGGAGCAGGATCTTAAAACAAGAGTTGATTGGGAGGGCCAGGTACCTTGGGCCAGTGGAAGTAGGAGGGACCTGGTTATTGCCTGGGTTGTGACATCTGATGATCCACTGAGAACCTCCTGTGCTTGTGGAGCAGAAGTAACTGGCCCAAGGTACCATGGCGGGGGATCTTAGGTAAAGCTAGCCATACACGTGTCGGATTCCATGTCCAATCGATTCATCATCCGATCGA
>CM070038.1:7416436-7430690 GCA_036250615.1 Ptychadena robeensis | reverse complement strand
ACATATGGTATGAGTCGATTATATGTCTATCTAATACGTAATGTGTAACAGTGAAATTCGGAATAACATGTTAAATAAAACTCTTCACCTCTGGTGGCTAGAGAATCATACACTACGTTCATTCTGTAAGTTCCTTATACTGCAATTTTATATATACCACCTAATTAGAACATTATTATAATGAGTATATTGTCTCACTCCTAACTAATTGTAGTTTTTTTATGGTGTGTCTTTGATTAGTATTATGGCAGTTCTCCTTGCGTGTTTACTTGCTATTGG
The DNA here is from genome assembly GCA_036250615.1 of Ptychadena robeensis. Lineage (NCBI taxonomy): Eukaryota > Metazoa > Chordata > Amphibia > Anura > Ptychadenidae > Ptychadena > Ptychadena robeensis. Next base: position 7,430,411 of record CM070038.1, on the reverse strand, counting down.
TTTTTACTTTACTATATTTGTTTAGCTAATCATTTTTTTACACTAATTCACTATTTTTTATTATACTTTATGTATTTGTTAAATAATTGAGTCCTTATTTTGTCTTCATCACGCAATCAGAGCTCGTAGCTTGATTTCTGTGTGTAGTAGTTTGGAATATCCTTCCTTACAGATTCTAATTTATTTCACATAAATCATCCTAGACGGTAAAACCAGAAGCAGTATAAATATTCTGCCGTTTATTTATGTTTCATTCTTGAAGCGCATGAAATTATTTTTACCTTATCTGTCAGATAACCTCGTCAACGGCTTGGAAGCTGTGTATTCCACTCCGTCACAAGCTCTTCAAATAGCTTCTCTTCCTGTATTAATAATCAAATGCTGGAATCGTGAGTAGATATTGTACTCAGAGCTTCTAGTATTAAGGGTTTATATGGTACGTTGGCCCTTCTCCTCGTCGTGAATATGAGTGTGGCGCGAACCCTCCCTGGGGTGTCCTCGAACAAGGGCGGGTCGAACCTTCAAGAGTTTCCGCCGTCCGCCTCGTCGGCGGACATATCTCAATTTCACCCGCCTCTCGGCGGGGATTTTGAAACGGAGAAACCGATGTATGTGGACGTCAGTGTTGTCACTCCGGTCCGTTGAGGCAACCTTGAAACGCATAGTTTCCTGTTACGGCCGCAGATGTGCCTTCCTGACGTCACATCCGGTTTTTCTCCGCCGTCTTCTCACGACAAACCGTCTTCTGTATGAAAAGATTCTTCCCTCCGGCAGGATTACATAGACACCTTTGTGAGCTCCGGAGAAATTTAGACCTTCTTTCTGGCCGGCGAACAGTACGTGTCGAAACACCCGGACTGCTCCCCGGCGAGCGCCCCCCGAACGGCGAGCATGTCCGTGTTCGCGCCGACTGTTTCTCCTGGCGAACAGTTCGCCCATCTCTATTGAATATATCACTACAACATTTGTCTGCTGAATGGACGTTCTAGCAGTCTAGGTTTAGGGAGCAGTTAAGGCTGCACCATACACCTTTCTTCTCTGCGTCAGCTAATCCTTAGATCTACCAACTATGTAGGGCAGGGTCCTCTGCGATTGACACAGGTAGATTTGATTGTTAGAAATTCCTTTAAGACTGGTGTGCCGGTAAAAACAAGAGGAGATCTAAGGAAATATCACAGTCGACATACTTAAGGTGTAGTGATATCTTCAGCCCACCATACAACTTACAATCTTACAGCACTTTTCTGCTACCAAAACCCTGTACTATGAGGACCTTTCTAAACCTTTCCAATCACATATTATTCTATCAGGGAGGCCCCGGCAGCTACTAGCACAGATATATACCTTCCCAACACTATGTAATTCTGTCAGAGGTACCCGGCCTACATAGCAGTGATAAAAACAAAAAAAAATACCTTCCATTCCCATGTTTCTCTCAGGGAGGACCGGCACTACATACAGTGATATATACCTTCCAGTCCCGAATTATTCTCAGGGAGGAGACCGGCACTAACATACAGTGATAATACCTTCCATCACTAGTTTCATCAGGGAGGACTCTGGCACTACTAGCAGTGATATAGACCTTTCCATTCACTATGTATTTTATCAGGTGAGGACCAGGCACTACTAGAGTGATATATATACCTTCCATCACTATGTATTCTTACGGGGGACCCGGCCTACAGAGCAGTGATATATACCTTCCCATTCACTATGTATTCTATCAGGGATGCCGGCACTACATAGCAGTGATATATACTTCCAATCCACTATGTCTTCTATCGAGGACGCTGGCCCTACATCGCAGTGATATATACCTTCCATCACTATGTATTTTTATCAGGGAGGACCAGGGGCACTACTATCATGATATATACGCCTTCAATCACTATGTTTCTAATCGCGTGGAGGACCTGGTTCAACTACCATAGTCCGTGGATATCATCCGTCCAAATCATATGTATTCCACAGGAGGACCCGAGCACTACTACAGTGATATATACCTTCCCATCACTAATGTGTTCTGATCAGGGAGGGACCCAACACTACTAGCATTGATCTATACGCCCCAATCAACTATTATTGATCAGGGAGGAACTCTGGCACTATATAGCTAGTGATATTAAACCCTTCAATCACCTATGTACTCTATCAGGTAAGCGATCCCAGCACTAACATTAGCAGATGTATATATAACCTCCTAATCACATATTATTCTATCAGTGAGGGCCCGGCAACTACTAGCAGTGATATATACCTTTCCAATCACATGGTTTCTCATCAGGGAGGACCCTGGCACTACATAGTTGTTGGTAGATCTAATGACACATTTTATGGAATGATCTAAGGTGTATATGGGGGCTTTAAGTATGAGTGGGCTTCTGTATCTTCTAGATCAGGGTGAGCAACTGAGTTGATATGAGAGGGCCCACAGGGCGGCCTTGGCAATCACTAAGTGCCACACCATATGGTTTCAATCTTAAAAGACTTTATAACCCTTTTATATTAATAAAGGACCAGCATGCATATCTAGAGGATGTTATTTCTTATTTTTAAATACAAGTCCAGTCATGTGTGTCACAGTGACTTTCACCATCATCCCCCCTTTAAGGTGAGCAGATACTAAATTCTTCACATGTCTAAATGTCTTGGTCTTGGTTCCCATTACTGGAGCACACACCTGGAATCTTAATATTAGCTTAAGAGCTGGTACCTACACCAGAAAATCTATGTTTTTTGAATTGGCCGATAGAAATTGCCAATAGGGATGAATGACAGTAAAAAAAAACTCAAAAAACGTTCCTGTAATGAGAATCTTAACAAGATAAACCCACAGCTCCCTATCATACTTCCTTGTTCTGAGCCAACTTTCCATGTTTAAAACTTATGGGTGTGCCAAATATCGCGATCGCCACTGTCGTTTTGATTCTGTGATCTTTTCTATGTGAATTTTCCAAAGCAGGTCACTGTGATAATCTAAGTCTCCTGTGATATCTGCCGATTATTTTCCTGCAGACAATTAGAACACCTAAGTAGGAATCTGCCAATTATATTTCTTAAATTTGCTCATTACAGGTACTTTTTTGGGTTTTTTTTTCACTGCAATTCCTCCCTATTTTGGCAACTGGCACTTCTAGTGCCATTCATAAAAACATAGATTCCTGGTGGTAGGTCCGCTTTAAGTGTTGCTGTAATATTGTAGTAAAGCGCAGCAGCCCTTTCTGCACCGAGTTCTAGACACTTCCCCTACAATCTCACCCTTCTGAATCTCTAGAGAGCCCAGTCTTGCAGTGAAAAAGTCCGATCCTCCTGTTTGCGGGTGGACCTGGGGGAAGTTTGGCCATCACTACTCAGGAGACCATCACCACCTCATCAGGAGCATGCCCAGGCATTGTAGGGAGGACACACAGGCACGTGGAGGCCACACTTACTACTGAGCCTCATTGTGACTTATTTTAAGGACATTGCATCAAAGTTGGATCAGCCTGGAGTGTTTTTTTCCACTTCTGAGTTTGACTCCAAATCCAAGTCTCCATAGGGTGATAAATGTGATTTCCATTGATCATTGGTGTGAATTTGTTGTCAGCACATTCACCTATGTAAAAAACAAATTTTTAATAAGAATATTTCATTCTTCAGTCTTATTTTTGTGCTCCCTTTATTTTTTTCGAGCAGTGTATTTAGTAATCACAAAGCTTCCCATATCAGACCTTTACAACATTTCATTTACTCCTAGAAGTTAAAGTTCTGCAGGATAAGCATTTTAAAAGCTGAGCTTTACCTGACATCGTTCAAATCTCCAAATTACGACCAAAACAAACAAACCCACCAGAAGCGAGTTTATTATTCATCCGTGACCTCAAAGCGTTGCGGTCCCTGCAAGTCAATGGCTCCCGTGAAACCTCTGATGGAGTAGGCCATGCTTTGCATTTGACAGAATTGCTGTTTTGCCGGTGGAATGAAGACAGTTCTCCGGTGCGATTTGTTGACTCTCTCCTTTTTTCTCTGGAAGAAGCGCTGACAAATTACAGGAACATTTATGTGTAAATTACCCTACTGTTCTGTGCTGAGGGCAAAGCCACGCAATGAAAGCCGAGGAATAATTTTGATTTGATTTTAATGTGGACACCTAAAGCTGTGTGGAACTCGAGCCGCCGCAATAATTCTCCTATCTCCGAGTGTCTGCACTTATGAGGCCAGACTTATGAATATAGCTCCTATCTTCAATTAGTCTGCCTTACGCTACACTAATCCTGCTTCTTGAACACCCACACATCGTGGCCATAATCTTTATTTTTAGATTCAATTTTACAGGGATTCTTACAGGCACAATTTACTCGCCCAACCAAGCTTACAATCTCATATTTTTTTTTTTTGCAACCTGTGATACAGGCAAACAAGCTGTGCGCAATGCCCCATCTTTCTGACTGATGTCTCTTAAGCTAGCCATACACGTGTCGGATTCCATGTCCGATCGATTCATCATCCGATCGATTCCGGCGATTCTGCCGGGAATCGCAGGTGTGATCAATCGGCCAATTAAGAGTATCCATCGCTGCATACCACCTTGTCCAACGGATTCCGGGACGATTCCGTGTCCGATTGTCCACCTCACAAATGGCAACTCCCCCTGATCCGGACAGAATCGGATGAGAAAGACCAACATGTTGGTTCTCTGTCGGATCCGATTCTGGGCCCCTGAACGATCGGACCTGATCGATTGGACAAGGTGGGCTGCATGCGATTCCGGCACGATCGTTCCGCGTGCACGCGCCCGGAATCGATCGTGCCGGAATCCGGTGGGAATCCGACACGTGTATGGGGGCCTTTATTTCTGTTGCTTTGAATTAATATAGATTGCGGCTCTGTCTATTGAAGCTGAATTCCAGGAGAAGAGACGCATGTACGACTGAAATATGCATGGGAGTTGTCTTATCTGCCTGAGGATTTGTAATTCTGTTTAGCATTTTATGTGATTTATACACCTCTGCTGGGAGAATGGTGCAGTTTGCCTAGTGTGAGTTACTGTATTTTTCGGACTACAAGACGCACCCAGCTTTTAAAGCAGGAAAACCAGTAAAAAAAATTCCTTGCAGTACCAACTTCAGCCACAGCTGAAAATGGTGTCACTAGAGAGCACACTTCACAGCAGATCGTCATCTTGCATGCTGGGAAAATGGCGGCATTTCCCTAGTTGGAGTTACTGTATTTTTCGGACTATAAGACATGCCTTACCATAAGACGCCACCTATTATGGCTAGCTGTAGTATACCTAGTATAATATGTTATAGTCTACCCAGTATGGCTAGCTATGGTTCACCTAGTATGGCTAGCTATAGTCCACCAATTATGGCTAGCTATAGTCCACCTAATATAACTAGCTATAGTCCACCTAGTATGATGAGCTATAGTCCACCTAGTATGGCTAGCTATAGTCCACCTAGTATGACTAGCCATAGTTCACCTAGTCTAACTAGCTATAGTCCACCTAGTATGACTAGCTATAGTCCACCTAGTATGACGAGCTATAGGCCACCTAGTATGGCTAGCTATAGTCCACCTAGTATGACAAGCTATAGTCCACCTTGTATGCTAAGCTATAGTGCGTCTAGTATGACTAGCCATAGTTCACCTAGTCTAACTAGCTATAGTCCACCTAGTATGATGAGCTATAGTCCACCAAGTATCACTAGCTATAGTCCACCTAGAATGACTGGCTATAGTCCATCTAGTATGGCTAGCTATAGTCCACCAAGTATGACTAGTCCACCTAGTATGCTAAGCTATAGTGCGTCTAGTATGACTAGCCATAGTTCACCTAGTCTAACTAGCTATAGTCCACCTAGTATGATGAGCTATAGTCCACCTAGTATGGCTAGCTATAGTCCACCAAGTATCACTAGCTATAATCCACCTAGTATGGCTAGCTATAGTCCACCTAGTATGCTAAGCTATAGTGTGTCTAGTATGACTAGCCATAGTTCACCTAGTATAACTAGCTAAAGCGCACTATGACTAGCCATATTCCACCTAGTATGACTAGCTATAGTCCACCTTTTATGTCTAGCTGTATTCTACCTAGTATGATGATGACCTATAGTCTACCTAGTAAAATATGTATATAATCCAACTAGCATGACTCACTATAGTCCACCTAGTATGGCTAGCTGTAATCCACCTAGTATAATGACCTAAAGTCTAACTAGTATAATATGTTAAAAGCTACCCAGTATGGCTAGCGCTAACCCACCTAGTATGATGAGCTATAGTCCACATAGTATGATGAGCTATAACCCACCTAGTATGATGAGCTATAGTCCACCTAGAATGACTAGCTATAGTCCACCTAGTATGATGAGATATAACCCACCTAGTATGATGAGCTATAGTCCACCTAGTATGATGAGCTATAACCCACCTAGTATGACGAGCTATAGTCCACCTGATACAACTATCCATACCGGTTTATTCTGCGGCTCACATCATCACTTCTCCGTTCTTGCACCCTCGCGGCTTGACATTAATGTGAAATACTTCTGGGCCTGAGCCGAATCTCTGTGTTTTTGAATGTCACAATCTCTTGGCCTCTGATATTTACTGAGCTTCTTAGCAGGGAACAAATCTTTTCTAAAGAATAAAAGTGACAACAAGTCATTTCTCGATTTCAATTCTTCAATTATGTTTATTTTCTATTATTACCTGTTGTCAAACATTACAATCCGCGTGTACGCGTGGCCCCCGGTGCACTTTGTGATTTCGCTGTCAGTCCCGTATAAAAATATGTTTTATTTGAACAAAGGAAGTGCTAAGGAATCGAGTCGAGTTTGCGAAAATGGTAGAGCATTAATATTTAATTAGTAATAAAGTGATTTTAATAGCTATTAATTAAATATGCTTTACTGAAATACAATTTAATAATACAAAAGCCTTAATAAAAGTAAAGTAGGACATATTCCCCAGGTGTTTTTTTTTTTATTTTGTGAAAGAAATGAAACAGGGCTATAATCATGTTTTAATGCAGCACTTTATTCAGAGGCTTAAAACTTCTTTGCAGCCTTATGAATAAAGCACCCGGTGTTTGTTTAAACGCTTGTGTTTTTTCCATAGAAGCTTGTGAACTCATCTGGCCTCATCAATGTTTACATTGCTGGAAATAACAACCAGTCCAATACTTCCATTTACCCTGTTTCCCCTATGATAAGCCCTCCCATCAAATAAGCCACCCCCCCATTTTTGCCCAAAACGTTAAAATAAGCCACTCCCCCGCAAATAAGACACCGACCCATACCTGCCCCTGCCCGAGTCTCCCATTCGGGTGGTACAATGGGCAACTGTGTGCCTCCGTCAGGGCTGGCTGCAGTGCAGGAAGGACAAGCAAGCTGCTGATCCCTGCCATAACGGAGTCTGTTACCCGGCCGTACCCGTAGAACCCAAAAAAAAAGTGAGTCAGTGAAGGGGACAATGATTGTCACAGAGTGATCAAAGGGGACAATGAATGGCACAGAGTGATCAGAAGGGGACAATGATTGGCACAGAGTGATCAGAAGTGGACAATGATTGGCACAGAGTGATCAGAAGGGGACAATGATTGGCACAGAGTGATCAGAAGGGGACAATGAATGGCACAGAGTGATCAGAAGGGGACAATGAATGGCACAGAGTGATCAGAAGGGGACAAATAATCTCACAGAGTGATCAGAAGGGGACAATTAATCTCACAGAGTGATCAGAAGGGGACAATGATTGACACAGAGTGATCAAAGGGGACAATGAATGGCACAGAGGTATCAGAAGAAGACAATGATTGGCACAGAGTGATAAGAAGGGGACAATGATTGGCACAGAGTGATAAGAATGGGACAATGAATGGCACAGAGTGACCAGAATAAGACATCCCCCTGAACATTAGACCAAGGGTATATTTTGTTGTTTCAAAAAATATAAGACAGTACCTTATCATCTGGGGAATAGTGATGGCCGAACCTCCGCCATGTCCGTCCGCGAACGGGAGGAGCGGACTCTTAAAAAAGTCTGCCGTCCGCCCATTCGCGGACATATTCAAATTCCCCGCCTCTAGGCAAGGAATTTGAATCGGAAAACCCAGATGTGACGTCAGTGACGTCACATCCGGCAACTGGAACGCATAGTTCCTGGTGTGCTAACCGGATGTGACGTCACTGACGTCACATCCGGGTTTGCGAGCCGGTTTTTCACTGAAGACCGGGTTCTCTACCCGGTCTTCAGTGAAAAGATTCTTCCTGCGGCGGGATCTCGCTGCTAATGATCCCACCGGAGAAAGAATAGAGGGCTCATTCTCGCCGGCGGACAGGGCGGGTCGAACACCCGTACTGTCCGCCGGCGAGAAGGAGGGCGAACATGCTTGTTTGCGGCCGAACCTTCCGCCTTGCGGGCAGTTTGGCCATCACTACTGGGGAAACAGGGTACCATGGGAGAATGGAATTTGAATCGGAAAAAAACAGAAGTGATGACACTGACGTCATTTCCGGTACCTGGAAAGCACAGATTACTAGACGTGACTGTTAAAAGCCGATATCTTGCTGCTCCTAATCTGGCCGGTGGAAGAATAATAATCTTCTTCTCGCCAGCGAACATTGTGAGTCGAACTGTTCGCCGGGAGAAGAAAATTGAACATTCCATGAGGACTGTTCGGCCATCACTAAAAAAGTAACCCAGAGCCACACTTGGTATTTCTTAACTGATGCAGCGACACCTGTTAGGCATCTTTGGTTTACCCCAACTTAACTTCGGCATAAGTCGAAACACTGTTGTTTAGACGGTTTGGTTTAGGGGCTTGAGGTGATCAGTTAGAGTAAGGCTGAGCAGTTAGCATTCGACTGAGGGGTTTTGGCGAGGGATTTTACAGGTTAGAAGGTTGGGGGGTTAAGGTGAGGGCTTTTGGGGGATAGGATGAAGGGTTCGGGTTGGGGGGTTAAGGAGAAAACTTTGGGGGTTATGGCAATGGGTTTGGGGCTTAAAATTACGATCCTGTCGAGTTGTGCTACCAGCAAGTGCAGGGTAGCACATCTCAACGGGGTAGCACAGATTGTCAGAACACATTATTTTCAAGTGCGATACATAGCTGTGTGGTTGTGGAGCCACCTTGTAACCAATGGAATCTAGACTTTCTCAGCTCCATTTGTACAAACATGCTGAAGCTCCTGTGATAGATAGATAGATAGATAGATAGATAGATAGATAGATAGATAGATAGATAGATAGATAGATAGATAGATAGATAGATAGATAGATAGATAGATAGATAGATAGATAGATAGATAGATAGATAGATAGATAGATAGATAGATAGATAGATAGATAGATAGATAGATAGATAGATAGATAGATAGATAGATAGATAGATAGAGAGAGAGACACAGACAGACAGACAGACAGACAGACAGACAGACAGACAGATAGATACGCTGTATTCCACTGTATTGACTAGCAGACTGTGATTCATGGGCACATTAATGATTTCGCACCTCACCATTTTACAGGCCTTGACATGGATTCGGTTCATGGATAAAATGGACCACTTGATGGAGTTGTAAAACAAGCATTACCATAATAGGGTGTAAGAGTGGTCTACAAGGTTTTTTAACTCACACTGGCCTTGATGCACAAAGCATATTAAACAATAAAGTAAAGTAACATAAAACTGCTTTTACTAAATATACATTCACAATGCTACTTATCCCCAAATTGTCATTCACCAAGTATGCGGAACTCTTTTCTTCTAAGGGACCTTACCATGGACTTTAGGGGCGCTGGAGACCAAAAATGATGACACCCTTCTATTAACATTTCACAATTTTAAATATAGGATTTCAACAGCCTTTTCCATAAACAGCAACTACAGCTTTACTAATATTATGGAGAATCTGAGTTTTTAAAGTTTTTTAAAGTTTAGTGCAAGTGCTATACTCAGACCCTGATGTTCTCTGGTAAGCAATGATAACTATTCACACAGTCAGCTAATTACCTGAGCAGGGATGAGCTGTGGAGATAAAGAGAAACGTAGGTAGTGTAATGGAAAATGGCCAGGAAATGGTTAAAGGTGTTTTTATTGTATTTCCTGTATGCCATCCCACCCCAGGGGAGGTGTCCGTGCCCACAGAGAAATAAAGTCTTTCTTTCTTAGTTGCTCCAACTCTTCTGCTGTGAATGCCTTCCTGTCTGGACATGTTGATCGGTCCTCTTCCTTCCAGAGGCCAACATTAGAAAGGCCTTCAGCCTGGGGCTACAGTAGCTGCAGACCTACATCTAGTAAGTGACTGACTTTTCCATCAGGATAGGGTAGTGTCCCACTGGACCCCTAGCAGCTATAGCCCGGATCCAGCTCCACGAACTCCTTGGGCACAGAGACACCTCTCGGGGACAGGACATTATTGAATACCCCTGTTTGCAACAGCTTTCCCTAAGATGCTGGTACCAGAGGTGGTGAACAAATGCATATATCCATCTACAAACCTCTTTACCTGTGACCCGTACATTCCCATAAATGAAGAGACTGGACTACATTTTTCGATTTATAAAGTAGGTTTAAAACGGCCATAGCTATTTTTACTCCAGCACAGCTCCAGAAAAGAACGTCTACAGATCCAAGACAGTATCCCCAAGTTATGCCATATCCAACCACCTGTACAGGCCGCCAGCCTTAGACCCCACTGGCTCGCTGGGTAAAACTTTTACTTGTCAATTCCAACAAAACTGGGCCATTGACCCTCTCTAGAGTTCAATGTCTCCCAAAACTGTTGACTGCCCTATCATCAGCATGTCACCCCAACAAGATTGTTCCACCTATGTCTTTTTGGACACTGTCAGGGACCCGCCTGTTGTGACAAAAAAGAGAAAAACAACACAAAGTGCAATAGCAAAATCCCAAAAGCCTCACATCCTCACAGTCCAAAGAACACTAAGGGAGGGAGGGTGGTAGTGTCCTTCGAACGAAAGAGGCCGCATCCGCTTCTGCTGCCAGGTTTTAACCCCACACGGCTCAGCCCCTTCACATCCCTTCCGGTTCTTGACACCGATCTCCTCCTTCATCCCAACCCCGTCAGGCACCCCTGCGCTCAAATGCCCTGGCTGGTGGTGGGTCATTCATCATGCCTCATTGGAAACATTTATAGTACTCTTAGCCTTAACAAAAGGAGAGTACATATTATTCAAGTCAATCAATTTACAGGAACCAGTCAATATCCAGACACCTCTTTAACAAGATGGAACAGTGATAAGACAGAGCTCAATCTCACAGATGTAGGTAACACATCAGTCTTTAAAATACCTTATGAAGTCAACACCTTTGTAAATTGACATAAAAATTTGCTTATTCGCTCTAAATAATATAAGTTGACTGCTGGAATATCTAAAGCTGGCTGTAGACGGTTAAATTTGCATCCGGTTTTGCTGCTGATCGACCTCTGTAAATGTTAGAATGATTGCATTGTTTTGGATGTAAGTGCCGGCAAACAAAGAATGCCCAGTCGATTCTCTGCACAACCGGCCATGCGTGATGATGTCACTGCGCACAGTCGATCTGCAGCAGAATAGGGAAGAAAACAAAATGCCTATGGCCAGCTTTACATATAGTACGTGGAGCTTTCTTAGGTCAGAGCCTCCAGCAAAGAGAACCATGACCACCACAATAGTGACATCACTAAATCTCAATTCAAATCTCCTGAGTCTGAAGCAGCAGTGCCAAAGATCTTACCTTTTGAGTTCAGGTCCACTGTAAGAACATACATTAATAATTCATTACAAAGCTAATTCAAATATAAATGGTTCGAAGAAGAGGAAAAGTCAAGTATTGATGGCGGCCTCTGCCATGGACATGGTCAGTTGTTGTCTAAGATGGATGAATAGCTGTTTTTGGTAAATGATGCAGAATCATTACTAGTACGAGGGCTTCGAATTGAAAATACAGACCACCCCGCTCATTTACAGAGGACTCTAATTTGAGTCTTGAGAAAGGGAAGTGAGTTGATGAACACAAACCCTGGGGAAATCAGTTGAGTTCCTACTTAAAACAAAAGCGTCCAGAGATCATTAGCAAATGTAAAGCTGTAGGCTACAAGGGTCTTATGTACCACTTCCACAATTACTCATGTCATCAATATTGAGCCAGGAGGAGGTAGGACTGACAGTGACCCTAACACAACCTTGAAAAGGGCTTCAAATGGTTTCACATTGACATCACGCTGTTTTACAGCGCTGCCATGGATATTCCATTGAGCATGTGCAGCAGGGTTTTTATTTTTCTGAGAATGGAAACATATTTGATCTGGTGACACGGTACAATTCATTGAGTATCACAGCTGGTGAAGCCCCCTCTGTTGGGGAGATCTAATGATTTACAAGTGGCAATCATGATCATGAAACTTCCAGGCACCAGTGAGCTCCTGGCCGTTGTTCATTCCAGCTGAAGCCTATTAATGAAATAGATATCATTTTGCCTCTAATGTCTCTATTGTTACAAACAGAACTATTTACATGTCTGTCGCTTTGTAAGAGTTGGGGACCACAAAGAAGACATCCCAATCCCAACATACTCCAAATATGAATTTTTTAAATGGGAAAGAATACAATATAAAGCATAGCAATGCATGTGCTTTGTACATTGAAATGAATTGTTGCTCCATTTCAAATCAATGACACCACAGTACATCAGCACTGGTCATTACCTCAAGAGAAGAGGGACCGAGAGTTTAATTTAACTATACTTAGGTCATACTTGTATGACACCCCCTGAGCACCTAAAAGATCAACCGTCCTCCAGCAGTAGGGCCGCTCCTGAGGTCCGGACATCAGCACCTCTTAGCATCCTACTTTCAGTACCACTAAGAAGGACATGTATGGCCACCTAGCTATTGCCATTACTCACCTCCAAGGTCAGTTACCCTAATACCTAATCTATTTCCCCAGATTACAAAGAATATTCCATATATGCTCTCCTGAGACAGCGAAAAAAGATCCGAAACATGTCGAGACACAGCATATCAGTAACGGACATGTGAATGTTATGAGACTTGTGGGGGATCACACTCAAATGGGCGATCTCAAAGCATCAATCTACACAATTGTTTACCTCTTAGGGCTCCTGCCCGTGTTTTTTTGCACACAAATAAGTCCAAAACAAAGGGTTACCCTCACAGGGGTTAAGCTCAATCCAAATAAAAACACCACACCACCTGGCACTTCGCACCGATCAAACAATGTTTCCTCTCTCTAGGAAACCTTACTGGCCTGCCTCCTAGCAGCCACCAGCATGGGGCCACACACACTCTGTGTGCCCTGTTTTTACTGAACCTAGCAGTCTCCAACTTCCTTGGGTGCCATGACTGAGTGGCTTCAATCTCCTTTTGTTGAGACACACCCAGCCACCTCCCTGTTGTCCATCAGGTGTAGTTACTGGATGGAATGGGAAGGCCCACCCAGTTCCTTCCCCCCATCCCAGAATCCAGAATCCCAAAACAAAAACTAAACAAAACTGCACAACAACCTATTGTTGTTGGTCAACATATTCCTTCGAGGATACACCTGATGGACCACTTACTCATGGCAGAAGACCGTACATGTAGAGCGATTTTGGCACTTTAATTGTATTAATAATGTGCATATACGTATGCTGTTCTGATAAAGAACTTATGTACAAATTAAACTTATCAATAAGGTTAATACACAAAAGGCCTTTCTCCTAATCGACCCTGGTGTGCCCTAAATAATTCATGTATATTTGCATTGTTCCACTTGAGTTTATACTAATTTAATATACAGTATGATGCAATAGACACAATGAATCTGTGGGATACTTACCCCACCAGTGATCCCTAATCTTCACCACAGGATGGGACAAAAAATTAGTTTCAAACTGGTCGTTACCTCAACAAGTGTGTGTAAAGCTAGCCATACACGTGTCGGATTCCATGTCCGATCGATTCCGGCGATTCTGCCG
>CM070038.1:7389888-7407403 GCA_036250615.1 Ptychadena robeensis | reverse complement strand
TCGATCGGATGGGTGATCGAGCGGCCATGGAATCCGACTGTGTATGGCTGGCTTTTGGATGTTCGGAACACACTGTCAAGTACAAGTCTTTACTATACTATATATCTGTGTATTGTATATACTGCCCTGTGTTACCATATTCTGTGTAAAAATGTGTATATGTCTTTAAATTCTTCCATTCTTCTTTAAATTCTTCCTCTATAGCAGGTGCAGGGATGACTAATTGCTTCTAGTTTCCAGCTCTTTTTCTGGCCTTACATTGCAGCTTTTGATTTCTGCCTGGAGATAGCTATTCCCCTCCTCCTAGCAGAAGGGATAAATATACCTCCCTAGGCCCTCCATTGCCAGAGTTGGGTTAGCTCCTGAACCATCAACAGCCAGTGTGTCGCAAACCTGAACTGGAGCAATCTCCTACCTTTTTCCTGGGTTCTCCCACCGGCCATCCCATAGCAGTGCTCGGGACCAAGGACCCCATCAGATCCCAAATCAGGTGACCGAAAGGGTCGTCCCCTGGACCAGGACTGCCTTCCCTCGAACGTGCCAGAGTGGATGGATGCGGCTACCGGTAGGTGCAGAGTTAGGCAGGCACAGGATTCCTTCCTACTCCACCTCACCTATTCCCTTTTGCCCTAACCACTGGACTATACCTGACCCCCTCTCACTGGGACATAAAGCCATTATCACCCTGCATCTGGTAGCAACTCTTTACTTGGAAACAGTAGATCCTAAGTGTGTGCCCCATTCCCAGGCTTGGGTTTGGTGTTTGGACTGTAAATATCCCTATTAGTAAAGCTGTAAATATCCCCCTACCAGCTGCCTGTGACTCTCTTTATTAGTGTGTGAGCCTAAGACGGTGTGCTTAAACATTCAAAGAATCTGGTCGTTTGGAGAAAGAAATCCCCTTTTCAACACTACAGGATTATGTACAGGCAATGACCAAACCCAAGCATGGGAATGGGCCACACACTTGAGGAACTATTGTTTTCAATAAAGATGCTACCAGCTGCAAGGAGACTGATGGTATCTCGTCCCAGTGAGAGGGGGTCAGGTACAGTCCCAGTGGTCAGGGCAATAGGGAATAGTGGGCAGGTGAGGTGGAGTAGGGAGGAATCCTGCGCCTGCTAAACTCAGCACCTATCGGTAGCCACATTCATCCGCTCGGGCACGTTTGAGGGAAGGTGATCCTGGTCCAAGGGGTGACCTTTTCAGTCACCACAGATGGGGGTCCTTGGTCCCGGGCACTGCTATGGGACAGCCCAGGAAAAAGGTAGGAGATTGCTACTCCAAATCAGGGGAGACACACTGGCTGCAAGCTTGTTGAGGAGCTAACCCAACTCTGACTAAGGAGGGCCTAGGGAGCTGTATTTAACCCCTCTGCCTGGAGGAGGGCAGTAGCTTGTCTTCAGGCAGATTGTAAAAGCTACATTGTAAGGCCAGACAAAAGAGCAGTATATACACAGTATATTACACAGAACATAGTGACTCACATCTGTCGGCACCCCCTATGCCATTGGTTACCAAATTTTCCTTGCAGGCTCCGCCCCTTTTCTATTTAGGAAGATTATCAAGTCCCCCTCCCAATTCAAACACAGGTTAAGTATGAGGGCCCACGCCCCCCTGGCATACCTTCGTGCCCCCCAGGGGGGGCCCGCCCCCCAGTTTGGGAACCTCTGCCCTACGCTAAGCACAGTGCTTGGCAGGAGGTCCAGATGGGGCACATAGACTTTTCCTGCTCGCCAGATGCTGTGTTTTTAGAGGTTAGTCAAACTTTTATTTAACTTATATATTTTTTAGATTTTGAGCAAACATCCACTTTAAATTCAAGTTGAAAAGGATAATTCATTTGCACTTAATTTATGCAAATACGCCACGTGCTAGGGCAATGTCCCCATAATCCATGTTGAGCTGTTATTGTGATGACACCCTGCTCAGGGTTTCATCTTCCAACTGCTTGATGTGGTAAGTATGGCCATTCATCACATTTGCTGCTATGTTTAGTGTTGAGCACTATGGTACATTCAAGTTCGCGCAAGAGGCATTCGAAATTCCTAAAATTAGTTTCAACTGTATTCTATGGCCTTGCATCGCGCACTTTTTGCATTGTTTCATGAACCGGCTTTACATCTTTTCAGATCCCTTGTTTGAACTAAGCTGACCTTGCCGGCGTGTAATCGGCGTTCGCAATGTGCACAAACATGCGCAATGTATGGCGGTAAACCAAGATGATGCAGAATATTCGACATTGGGAATATCTGGCACAAGATGTGCGAAATGTCGATTAGCTAATATTTAAATTTTGAATATTGAAGCTCAACACTACTGTGTTTGTAACATATTGAATGGCATCCCAAGACACCAACCCAGGGCACAAATCAGAATGTTGCCTGGGTTGTGGAGAACTGCAAACAGGGTCGGCGAAATGGGCGGACCAGGGGGGGGGCAGGGTCGCTCAGTCATGCCAGACCCCCTTGATTGTCATCCCCCACCTACACTTGATTAAGGGTGGGGCAGAGGAGCGCCCCGATCGCTCACCCATGCCCTTTTGTGCATCTCCTGACGCTCGGGTGCCGACCGTGGCTACAGAATACATATAAATCAAGGTATGTATGCCTTACATTAATAAAGTTTAAGATAGGTATTTGTAGTGACCACATTGGTACATATGTAATGTATTGTATATACTGCCCTATGTCAACTTAAAAACTTTGACTTGACTTTGAACCTAATTTATGCAAAAACTATATGTGCTAGGGCTGTGTACACCAGTCAACCCTACAGTCACAGTGTCCAACCTACGTGCTTATATCTCGGTAGAGGAAGAAATTGTTTTACAATAATAGTTTTGTTTTATGTTTACAATGCTTTCATGCAGTGTTAATGTTGATGACTTATTTCCTAATTAATGTAAATTATTAAGGCTTGAAAATCCATCATCAAAATAATATAAAAAAGAAAGCGCTTCATCTGTCTAAATGTAATTAGTCTGCGTTACAATTCCACTTATAAAATAAATAACTTTATTTCTACTGTGTTACTTTATGGTTTGTGAAATATGGTGAAGTTTTGTTTTGTTGCACATTTTACAGCTGACAGCTCTAATTCGCGTGGTGAAACATACGCCAGCGGGGAATACATGGAACTGATCGTACGTATTCTTCATTTATAATGTAAATATAAGAAGCATAAATGCAGCTAATTCCCTAATACTCCTGATGCCACCTTCTTACATCCATTTATAAAAGATCAAATACAACCAGTGAGTCTCAGAAGTTGTTAAAACACGCAAATTGGTGAAACAGGGACTCAGAGCTCATTTATACACCACACACCTCCATCTTTCTTTTATTATAAATATTTTATTGTACATGAAGGGGTATACATCAATCAGTACATCATAATATATTCAGTATTATAATAGATATATCTAGCAGCGCCCTAAATCTACTATCTCAACAGTATGTTCAGTGAACTAGAAGGAATATCAATGAGACAATGCTTTGGTCAATGGGATTGCCGGGTAATTCTGTCATCTTAATACACGGGTCCGTTTCCCATCGGATTCCGGGACGATCGATTCCGGGCGCGTGCACGCGAAATGATCGTCCCGGAATCGCGTGAAGCCCACCTTGTCCGTCCGATCACGTCCGATCGTTCGGGGGCCCAGAATCGGATCGGACAGAGAACCAACATGTTGGTCTTTCTGATCCGATTCTGCACACATCAGGGGGAGTTGCCATTTGTGGCGATCGGACACGGAATTGTCCAGGAATCCGTGGGACAAGGTGGTATGTAGCAATCGGACACACTTAATTGGCCGATCGATCGGTCCTCCGATTCCCGCTGAGATCGCCGGAATCGATCGGATAGGTGATCGATCGGCCATGGAATCCGACTGTGTATGGCTAGCTTTAGAATTTAAAACTATTGAACCCCCCCCAGTGAAAACTAGTGATGGCCGAACATCGGCCAGGTCTGTCCGCGAACGGGCAGATCGGACTTTTAAAGAAGTCCACCGTCCGCCTGTTCACGGACAGATTCAAATTCCCCGCCTATAGGCGGGGAATTTGAATCGGAAAACCCGGAAGTGACGTCAGTGATGTCACATCCGGTCCCTGGAACGCATAGTTCCTGCTTAAGGGAACTGGATGTGATGTCCCTACCTGTTCTCGAGTCGGTTTTCCACTAGAAGATCGGCTTCATGCCCGGCCTTCAGTGAAAATATTCTTCCTCCAGCACAATCTCGCTGCTTCTGATCCTGCCGGAGGAAGAATAGAGATCTCCTTCTTGATGGCGAACAGGGCGGGTCGAACACCCATACTGCTCGCCGGCGAGAAGGAGGGCGAACATCCTTGTTCGCCACCAAACTGTCCCCCTTGCGGGCAGTTCGGCTGTCACTAGTGAAAGGTAAGTCAAACTTTAATTTTACATTTATATATTTTTTTTCAAATACATTTATATTTTTAACATATTGAGTGTACATCCGCTTTAATATAAAAAAAAGTGGTACCTAGCAGGGAAAGTTTGGGAACCACTGGCCTAAAGCCAGCCATATACATCTCCATCCATGATTGGCTTGTAGCAGACTCATTACAGCATGGTGACCTCACCACGCTGTGAGGAGTCGGCTACAGAAATGACAAGAATCCTGTGTGCTCCACTTCCCGGCAGATTGTAGCCAATTAACTTGGAGGGGGAGGATACTCCCATCCACATTAACTGACTACAACAGGATCAGCCATAAAAAGTACTGGGTGGACGGGTCACCGTGCAAGCCGACCTGCCGGCTTTCCGGTCGAAAATGGAAGGTGGGCTCCCCTGTAGTTGCGGGTGACCGACCACCATGCTTTGATCGCCTGCAACTATTGCTGGGAATCGGCACCTCTATGGCTGGCTTAAGCAGTCTTAAGTTGAAAAGCTCACAACTAGTGATGGCAGAACTTTCCGCAAGGAGGACATGGATGTTCACCCTCCCTGCTCGCCGGCGAGAAGGAGATCTTCCTCCAGCAGGATCATGAGCAGTGAGATCCTGCCAGAGGAAGAATCTGTTCACTAGAAGACCGGGAATGAAGCCGGTTTTCTGGTGAGAAGCCGTCTCGTAAACCCGGAAGTGACGTCAGTGATGTCACATCTGGCTATCGTAACCAGGGTACCGAATGTGACGTCACTGATGTCACTTCCTTTTTTTTGGGATTCAAATTACCCTCTGAGAGATTTTAAAAGTCCGATTCGCCAGTTCGCGGACGGACCTGGCCGAAGTTCTGCAATCACTACACCCTTTGCTGTATGGGCAACTTGACAAGTTGTATCTGCCTCATGTTTGTGGTTCATTGTCATTTTTGGGGAAGTTAATAGTGATTCCTAAACTAGTGTCTGAATTAACCTTAAGCCATACCTGTCAAGCTTGCCATTTTGGCTGGGAAAGTCACTTTCCTAACCAAATCCTGATTTCATTAGACCTTATTTAATAAAGGAAAAGTTGACAGGTATGGTCTAAGCCAGTGGTTCCCCCTGGGTGGCGTGAAGATATTTCAGGGGGACCACAGCTAGGGGGCCAGCTGAGGTGGCGCTTGGAGCCCTCTATCATGCTGTCAGTCAGAGAGAGGGGAGAGAGATCTCCACCCACTGTCACTTCTCTTCTCCATTTTTTTTTACTGTTCTCGTAAACCTGGAAGTGACATCAGTAAGTGACGTCACATCCGGCTATCGTTACCAGGGTACCGGATATGACGTCACTGATGTCACTTCCTTTTTTATTTCGATTCAAATTCCCCACTAACAGATGGGGAATTTGAATCTGCCCACAGGTGGACGGCGACTTCTTTAGAAAACCAATCTGCCCGTTCACGGACAGACCTGGTCAAAGTTCCGCCCTTACTATTTACAACAACAAGGACCCCAACCTTTTAAAATATGCCTACAACCCCTCTTGGAGTAGGAAATTAAATAAGTAATAAGTAAATTTTTTACAGCTCTTAGTGTGCAAGTTCTCTCCCACCATTTTCAGATTCTCTCCTTTCTGTGAGTTAGGAAATAAAAGAAACACCCCAGGCACTAATATCTACACGTATGGTGACCCACATTAAACCTAATCATGTACCACAAACCACCAAAAACACTCTTGGTGGAGTTTTCCTTCGGCGAAATAGCACGCTATTAGGTTAGTGGTTGGAAATGATTAGAAATTATTTTTTTAGAACATTTGGGGCCTTGCGGAGATGTTCTTATAAGTAACGAATAGAGAACATTTTAACTATAGGGAGACATTCCTGTATAGCCGGCGTCTTAGTTATTATTTTTCCGGCTAAGACTATCACCGAGGCTCGGAGATTTTCTGTTCATAAGGGAAGTGATGAAATAACAGGAATTATTTCTTTAGGGAACATTGCGGCTCTGTTTTTGTTTTCTTATATGGAAGGGTTATTAATGCAATGATATTTTTTTTTGTGGCTATGAAGATACAGTGGAGAAAAGTAAGCATTTTAATAACAGTAATTATTCCTTAGGTGAAAGCGCATTAGAGCTCCGAGGATATGTTCTCATGCAGACAGACTTTCTCTAATTGTAATGATTTTTTTTTTCTATGGGATAATAGCAGAGCTCTTTCAAGGTCCAACCCCATTTGGCCAACAATTTTTCTTTTTCATCTGAAAAACTAATTTAATAATTTCATCTTTCAGGATTTTTTTCCCTTTTAAAGCTGAGCAGTTGCCGCAGAAACCTCTTGTTTTTTTTTTTTTCTTCTCTCTACATTCCCATGGCCATGGTCATGCTGTATACAGAGCATTTATAACGCAGTAGGGTAGGAGCTTCTAGCTAGTCTGTAACAAAAGACTGTACGGATTGCATGTTCTGTAGTATAAGCCTTAAATGTTTTCATTTTCTTGTTCCGATCACAGTTTCGCAGCTTCTTGAGGTTGCGGGCCGGTCGTTTGTCATGGTGAGCCCCGGGGAGCGTAAAAATTAGACGGTCAGTTCCGTATGAAAGCTTGCAGTGGAGGGGTTGTCTGGTCGACTCTACAAAACAGTATAAAGAAAGGAAAAAGAAAGTGTAGGATTTGCAGGCACCAACCTATGAAAAAGTGACAATGCTTGATAGAAAAATATAAGCTAGCAGCTGATTGGTGGGTAGGAAAAAACGGCATATACACTGCCCTAAAAAAATCAAATATTTCGTTGGACCACCCTTAGCTTTGATTTTGGAACGCATTCGCTGTGGTATTGTTTCGATAAGCTTCTGCAAGATTTATTTTCATACAATTTTTCCCCAAGATATTACATTGATAATGGTCGAATCTGACCGCCGCACAAAGTCTTCTCCAGCACATCCCACAGATTCTCAATGGAGTTAAGGTCTGGACTCTGTGGTGGCCAATCCATGTGTTGTAGGGGGGTGCCCTGCTGTGATGCACTGCCTGAAGTACGTGAGGTGCCCACTAGCAGGAACTCCAGGTTGGAGCTGATAAAAGTAGAGGAAAACGGAAGTGAGGTCCCTGTTACTGGAGAGAAGCTGAAGGGAGGCCTACTCTTTGATGAGGGGAGTATGATACCGGTGTCCCTTGCTTTGGGTCAGCCCGGGTGCCTGCTTGGCTCGCACGCTGACCATTGTTGTCTGGATCAGGCCTTGGTTCCCGGTGCCACAGGACAGGTCTAGACCGCAAGCTGAAAAAGAGGAGGCCAGACAGGTTGAAGAGTGGAGAGTGTAAGACGCCCAGCCAGAGACTTATTTACTGCAAAGGACTAATGACTGCCTGATCGTACTATTAAGTAAAGTTAAGTAAAGTTTGTGTTAAAAGTGCATCACTGGTTTGTTTACTCTGTTCACTTCCTCCGAGTCTGCTTTCTTACATGTGACAATGATGCTCCCTGAACCACTCTTTTACAATTTGAGTGGAATTGTCATCTTGGAATATGCCTGTGCCATCAGGGAAGAAAAACTCCATTGATGGAATAACCTGGTCATTCAGTATAGTCAGGTAGTCAACTGACCTCATTCGTGGAGCACATACTGTTGCTGAACCTAAACCTGACCAACTGCAGCAACTCCAGATTTATCCAATAGGAGCCTAATACCCATTTGCAACTTTTTTGGCCAGGCTGTGTATTAATTACATTGCTGATGACAGTCTTCTTACAGCCTAGGCCAGGGGTCAGCAACCTTTGCTATCAAAAAAGTCATTGTGCCCCCACTTTCACAAAAGAAAAATAGTACAAAGCACAACAGATTCACACTTGTGCATGCTGTCTTACTACCCATCCACTAAGGTCCACAAACTATCTTTCCAGGGCCCCCCTTTTTAATAAAGGAACATACACCCACATTCAAACAACAAAGGCTCAGACTGAGGGCCATTTCTCACTAGTTGCGCTTGCAGAAACATTCATCATTCACATAGACACACACACACACACACACAGACACACATTATATGTACTACTTACTGTCTTCAACTAGTTCCCCATGTTGTTATCCTGCTACTCCCTCAGGCTTCTGATTGGCTGGCATTGGAGGGTGGGTGGACTGTGTGCAATCCACAGAGGGAGAAAAGAACTGACAGCGGGGAGAGCCAATAGGCTGATTTTCTAAAATCCTCACACAGAGAGCTCAGAGCGCCATCTTGGCTGCCCCCCCCCCTCCCTAGAATACCCCCCTGCAATACCTCCACGCCCCCCAGGTTGGGAACCACTGCACTAATGCAACTTATGTGCTGCTGGTAAACTATGGAACATGTGTGAAAGACCCCTCAGGCTCTCAGACACACGTAGCCCGTTTATTTTCTTCTATGATAGTTGTTGCATGGTCAAGGCTCCCCCTCTTCTGTTCCAGGCAATTTAGAAATTGGTGAGGGGAGACTGGGAAAGGTTTGTGTTGTTGGATCACCCTTTCTGCTACATCACCCTCTCCTCATAATGTTCTCCAATGGCTACCCTGAGGTGTCCGGAGGCTCGGGTCTGGTCTTTCTAGTCCCTTTTCCTGGCTGCTTCTTGCTCACCATCATCACTGCATCACTACAATTTTGAACTGTTTAGTTGCATCTAACAAGGAGAACTCATGCTGATTTTTAAAATACAGTTTAATTCTGTCCCCAGAAATAAAGTCTCTTCCTTCAGGCATTTAAACTTATGTCAGTCACTATGAATGTTGTTTACGTAGTGCACTCTTGTTGCTTGATGACAGATTCATCTGGCTGTAATAATAGTGGAGAGAAAGTGGCATCCGAGATGGTAACCCTGAACTTCCTATTGGTCATGGTAATCCTGATGACATGGTTAAATGTCACTTAGCGGATTATGGAAAAAAAACACAGGCCAAACCCAAGAAAAGTCCATACCTCATCGCTAAAGGTGTCTCCATTGGATGCCATGGACAAGTCAGCTTGATGCGCCCGTATTGGCGAACTTGCGGATTGCTGGTATTTTTGTTGGACTATTGCCCATTGGCAGTAATGCATCCTATTTATTTGAATAAGAAAGACACAGTTAAAACTCAATGCTCAATGCTTTGTGATGGGGACCTCAAGTATGCTGTTTTGTTTACACACAAGTGGACATTGTCCCATACACCTGAACAGGAGGCGTTGTGTATGCATATTTTTTTTCCTGTGTTGGAAAAAGCCCTAAGGCCTAGACTATAATGAGTCTTTATTCCAATGTTGGCGCCCGAAAACCAATCTATTCTTTATAGGACCATTCAAACTAGCTGTTGTAGAAGCACTTTTGGAAACTCTAGGCAATACACGGGCAAACTACGGCCTAGGCGCCAGAGCTGGCACGTTTTGATTTTTAATCCAGCCCGTCGTCATCTTGCTAAAAAGACCCTCGGTTCTCTCTGCTTGTTCTTTGCAATGAGCGTACATAATACTCAATTTTATTGGAATTCCACGTGAAAGATCAATACAAAGTGGTGTACACGTGAGAAGTGGAACTAAAATCATACATGATTCCAACCCTAAAAGACTGGCAGCTGGAATTGCAGCAAAAGGTGCTTCTACAAAGTATTGACTCAGGGGGCTGAATAATTACGCACACCCCACTTTGCAGTTATTTATTTGTAAAAAATGTTTGGAATCATGTCTGATTTCCCTTCCACTTCTCACGTGTCACCACTTTGTATTGGTCTTTCACGCGGAATTCCAATACAGTTGATTCATGTTTGTGGCTGTCATGTGACAAAATGTGGAAAAGTTCAAGGGGGCACTGTAAAAATAAAAATGTTACATGATATTTTGAGAATACGAATATTTCCTATGCTGCTCATCGCTACATGGTTCTATTTTTTGTATTATTATTATTTATTTATATAGCGCCAACATATTACGAGTTAAGATACAACACAATATAGTGCACACAGGAACAGGTTATGACACAGGATGATTGCCAGTGGCAGTCCATGCTAGAGCTTGTAGTTCATCCACAGCCAGAGGAGGGATTCTTGCTCCTAAAATATATATATATGACTTTTATATGATACAAGTAGGTCAGCCCGAATGCACAGAATCTTCGACTTCCCTAGCAGCTTTATAAATTATTTATTCCAATAGGATTGAACATCAAATACTTTAGTTGTCAGGTGTGTGTGTGTGTTTTTTTCCCTTTTGCTCTTTTTCTTTTTTTCCAATTGTATGTTTTTCTTCTATCATGATTTATTTAGAGAGTCGGGATTATGTTTCATAAACCATCCTGGAACACGCCGCAGTGTCTCCTATCAATTTTATATAAGCAATGATAATAATACTTCATGCCGTAGAAAGTGCATCAGCGCCGAGATATGCGCTTCCTTATTTGAATCCGTGTTTTGCAGCGATTTTACGTTTAACATTTGGAAGGAGAAGGTTGTTACAACAATTATTACATTCAGAAGCACATTGATGCCATTGGGCGATAAGGTTGTTTTTTCTGTAAGAATTGTCCTCGTTGCAAAGCATTGCCATCTGTCATGTGTGACAGCCAGGTGTAGGAAGCCGCGGAAAGCTTTCTATTTGTTCGGATGCTAAAAGGCGCTCGGATGTGATAGAAGCAAAAAAAAAGCAAAAAAAGAGAAAAAGCAACACAGCAGTAGTTTAAAGTCTTACACAAGCAGAAAGATCGAACCGAGTTATTTTATTATGTCAGATTTACATTTGTTCCTCAAAAATTGCATATTCTTTAGGTTTACAATTCCCCAGTCATAGTCACTTAGACTCCATTTTTCCAAGAATACAAACCAGAAAAAAAAAGCAGCTGTTCCCTCGGGGCATTTAAATGCCAGCGAGAAAGATGCATTTGCCCGTTCTCTCTAAACAATAAATCACAAAAAAAAGAAGGTGTGCGGATATGTGTAAGATAAAAAGACAAAGCCTGAATGGGGTTTTATAACCCAACATAGTATTGCCTTTGTACAAAGATGTACGCAAAATGTTCCTATTAGGTACACAAACTTTCTAGTGGTATGTGTTTTTATTGTATTAACTTGTTTAATACAGATCAAGAATGGAATGCCCGGAGCTGAGTGCCGAGTGCCCAGAGTAGAAGGACCAGGCGGAAGAGGCTCGTTGACATTGTTCATCTATGATGCGCAAGTGGTCAGAGCCTCTTTTCAAATGTAAAGCAGGGTACAGACGTGGAGATATGGGTCGAATCGATGGCCGTTTTGAGCGCCGTTTTACAGCCATCTATCTGAGCCATATAATCTGCACCTATAACTGTTTTTGAGTGGGAAAAATCCCGCACGAAAACAACCTCGAAAATCAATCCTGCTCGAAAACAGGGTTTCCAGGCAAAGCTCAGCTGAGGAGGAGGAGATGGGGAGAGGCAGTTCTGCTCTCCTTGACTCCACCGATATCTGACAGCAGTGTGATGACGTCATCACGCTGCTGCAGGGTACATCGGACGGCTCGCATATCGAGCCGTCTGTAACCTGCTTAAAGCAGCAGCGGAAGGGGAAGATCCCTTTCTGCCGGACTCTCCTTACCTCCCTCCCTGGACCCGGCTTATCTCCCTTCCCGTTTTCGTCTATTCATTGGTGAATTCCTGCACTAATGTTTTTTCTCCACGTCAGAGCAGGCTGGTCCTTGACAGTGTCCTTGGTGAAGACCTATGTGAAGGTGGGTGTGGTCCTCATGGTGGAGCAGTCACTTTTCGTTTAACCCTGAGCGCATGTAAGGGTCAATGACCCTATGGGAGATTGCCCGGAAGGCGTCAGGGGGAAGTTTAGTACCCACCGAGCTCCTAAGGCTGGTGGCCGGTACAGGTTGGTTCGGAGCTCAGTCATTGTCAGGGACTTTCACAGTATTTTAATGGTTATTGCTACGTTTATGAAACATTAATTTATTTGATTATCTTTTGTGAACTTGGGGGGTCCGGGGTTCACAGTCATCACACCGGAATTCAACTTCAATTCAATCAACAAGGCTTTATTAATGCCAAAAATGTACAGTTTGGCTTAGCTTCAGCCATTCAAAAACATTAGTCCTTCAGAAAAACAGCAGAGTAAAGAAAATAAATATAAGTCTCACATGTGGAGAAGGTTTTTCCCAAAACCATTGTTTGTCCTCTCTCAGAGGGAAGCAGTTCAGCTTTGTCTGTCCTCCAGACAGTGTCCATTACTCTTCCCCCTTGATTAGGTCAGGTGACCTGGTTATAATACTGCTGTGCGGCCAACATACACCCACAGGTGCTGGGTGGGGTGAATAGGAGGCCCTCCCAACCATCCTGCCTATTTACAGTCCAGGCCCTGTTAGCAATCTAACAAGTTGCAGTACACAGACTGCTATTCAAATCCTGGACTGTTTCCATTCAGCACCCTAGGGGTTACCTAATAGGGGACACAGACCAAAAATGGGCGACACATATGCCCCATTCAGGACCCATCCCTGGTGTCCTGTACACTTTATAAACTGTATTTTGGTATGTGTTTGTAAGCTGTGGCCTATACATTCTACTTAAAACTCGAACATTGCGTCATTTATTTTAGTTTAAGGTGTAAGCTAGGGCGGTTAACTAAAGCCACTTCCTCCGCCGGCCTTGCCCAAGTCATTACCTTATTTTTAGGCACCTGGTTAACCTGGATAACCACCCAATCCCATGGGGATGTCCTGTCAAAGTCCTGTGAAACTTAGTACTAGAGCTGCAAGATGGTCAGAAAACCAGGAGTCCCTCCTATGAATAATCTTGATATAGTATATGAGACATCAGCACTTCCCCTGTTACTGGACAAATACCCCACTGTACAGGCATCACAGATCGTGGTATCACCCTGCCTCTACCTCTTTTCCCCTCTACCTCTTCTGCTGTTCCACCTCCAAAACCTCAAAGGACATGGAATTTTCAAAGATCGTCTCCCTCTGCTGGTGGTACTTATGATGGCACTTGCTGTGGCTCATGTTTTCTGCTCCCTCTGCTCGGTGCTCTGATATATTCTCTAATTAGCACTTCTTATAGCTCGCCTGTAGTCCTACCAATCAAGCCACATGACCTTGTATTTAAGGAGACTTCAAGCAGCAGGAAGCTTCCTGAATGAAGAAGTCCTCATGTCCCCGCTATCTAGGCTCTGTTGCTTCATATTGTTGTATCGCTACTGACCTCTGGACCGCCTTGACTACCCTGCTTGGCACCTGCCCTGGCTTATTGCCTGCCTAACTTTTCTTCTGCCTGCTGATTTTGTACCTTGTTTTGGAATTCCTGCTGTCAGCCACTGCCAGTAAGTGTAGCTAGCGACCGCAACCTAGGAGTCTCAAGTGCCGATATTTGCAGTAATGGTAATAATGACTGGAGATCACGAATTGTCGAATTTGCTAATTTTCTGAGAATATTAGATGTACAATTTGCAATATTTAGCAAACACAAATATTGCCTGTTCTGCTCATCACTACACAAGAACTGTTGCTTCGTGTTGCGCTGATTTAGTGGCAACATGGCTTACCTTGTTACCCTGCGTAATGCGCCCATTGAAAAAGCATTAGATGCTTAAAAAATGCATCCATTGCATTATTTACATGTTTATGTCATAGGACAGTTTGGTCCTTTTCCCTTCATGTTAAATAATGTGTTTTTTACGTGTTAGAGCTCAAGTGGAGACTTTTAATAAAACAAACATGAACTACATATACCTGCAGCTCGGAGGCACATTCATATTTCAAACAATCTGGAGATCCCATTTCTGGGTACTCGAGCCTACTTAGTGATGAGCAGCATTAGCAATATTCATATTCGCAAAAATATTGCACATTTTTCACGTAATATTCACAAAAAAATCGAGATTTCGTGATCTCCAGTCATTTTTTTTTATTTTTTTTTTAAATTCAAAGTTTTATTGAAAATTTTTTCCATACAAGGGAAAAGGAACATAAGATATCAAATAAAACAATCGACATATCAAAATCAGTCAACTATAGAAAAATACATTGGAGATCAGGGGAGGGAAAAAAGAAAAGACAAAAAAGGGGGGGGGGGATCTCCAGTCATTTTTTCCTTCTTGCCTTCATACCTTTTTTGCCCGAAAGCAAGACCTGCCTCAAAAGTAAGACCTAGCAGCTAATCCCCAACCCCCGCCCCCTGTGCTTCACATATAAGTCCTTACACGAAAAATAGGCCAAGCGTGTCCCAGAGAACGTTTCCTTATTTAGGGAAGACATGACAGAAGGCATATTGTATCTCAAGATATATTCGCTAATTCTCAAAGTGACAATATTCGCAATTAAAACTTTCGCGATCAACACCACTTCCTGTTATAAATATTGGAGAGCGAGTGCAATAATTACAGGATATTTTAAATCAAAGTTGCAGCTTTACAATTTTTAGTTAATGGTTTTAAAGGTTGAGAAATATATTATTATGACAATCTAAATTTATAATAAGGTCTCCCTCATATTTCAATCTAATTAACCCATGTTCCTGGCCTAAATAATTAACTATGTTTGCAATTAAAAAATGTTCTCTCTAGTTTTTGCACAAAATCTGTAATATTTATAAATTATAAACTATTTCATAATGTTAGAAAATGTAATTCTGGAATGACTGATTTTACACATTTTCAATACAGATCTGGTTGAACTGGTTGGCAGAATATTTACACTGATAAGCCCAAAGTTTGACCAGCGGAGATATGGATGACACAAAACCACTGAAGGTGTTGTTTGGTATCCGGCACCATGATAGTAGAAGCAGAGTATCAGGTGGAGCCATGAATAAAGCCTGGCATACACACGCCGATTAGCGGCCGATTTTGCCGCTGACCGACGGGCGTGCGCGCTCGCGCCGTTGGTCGGCGGCAAAATCGGCCGCCAATCGGCGTGTGGCCACATGAGGCGACAGGGAGCTCAGCCGGCCAGAGAACGGACATGTCAGATGTTCTCTGGCCGATGCCATTAACTTCAATGAAGACCGGCTTCTTCATTGAAGGAAATGGCCGGCACACAAAGGGTGCCCGGCCGATGAAGACAACCCGGGGATGCAGTGTGATGACGTCATCACACTGCATTCCAGAGCTCATCGGAGCTAGTCTGTCGGCACCCGTCTATGGGTGTATGGCAGGCTTAATTCTTAAAGCGGACCTACCACCGTTGGCTGCAGCTCAGATGATACTGCAGAGATCTGTAGACAGGTTCTACAGAATCTCTATATCTACAGCTAATTAATATATGTGCAGCTAATTCATATCTAATTGTGGCGCTGATACCATGTTTAGGGGTTTAACAATTACCTCACAGTTAGCACATATCTGTAAAATATTTTGAGACCATCTCTACTGCTGCACATGATAACCTATGCTAATTTGCATGTGCATTATTACACTATGAATACAGCATCATTTTTACCAGTGAGGACGTATACAATGCTCAATGTTACAACTAGTGATGGCCAAAAAGTTTGCAGCGTACATAGCATGTTCGCAGTTTGCAATGACGGGGAACATAATGGGTGTTGGAACCGCCCCCTACACCTTAACATGGAGACAAAGTGCAACCCCTTACCCTATAGTCAGGTGGTACAGTACAGCCAATAACACTTCCTTTTGATCCTGGAGGACACCCCCCCCCCCTTATAAAAGAAGCAGCCCGCCGGCCATTGTACATTTCTCCAGTACTAGATAGATAGGGAGAGCTGCTGCTGATTGAGTGATGGCTGAGCTACTTTGCTATTATACTTCATCCAGTGATCTGTAGCTATAGCTAAGGTGTTCTGTTACACGTAGTTCATCATTACTGCGCCACAAAATACCTTCTCTGGGGGTGGGGTATGCTGTGTTATGCATTGCAGAGAGATCTGACTAAATGTGATGTGCTGCAGAAGGTTCTGTCAGGCTGAAAGCCCACTCCAGCTAAGTTTTGGCAAAATCTTTAATGTAGATGTGATTTTGGGCCATTAGACATGAAGAATACAGCATTTTAAAAAATCCATATTTTGGGACTGACATGAGTCTAGTTGCTTGCACTCTTTATTTATTGGTATTTTGGCTACAAATATGATCTGAAGGTTTAAGAAGTTCGCCCTCCATTAAAGTCAATGGAGGTTCGCCATTCGCGGCGGGTATTTGCAGAAGTTTGAGTTGTTCGCGAACAGCGGCAGCTGATGTTCGGCCATCAGTAGCTACAGCCAGTGTTAGCTTAACAACCAGTACACCACCATAACGTCCATTCATTGTTTTAGAGCTTACACCCAAATTCTTTGTTGCTGTTATATATATCTCCTAATGAGGAGATTTATCTATCTTTTCTACTAGTACATTAACCAAGTGGCAGTACTCTGACTGCAATTAAAAAAAAAGTGAGTGAAGAAGGCTTAGAAGATTTATGAGGTTATTGTTGCCCGTTGATTTCCAGATACATCTCCCATTTTTTGGCTCAGGTCACATAAACAGAAAGTAGGGAGTATCTATCTATCTATCTATCTATCTATCTATCTATCTATCTATCTATCTATCTATCTATCTATCTATCTATCTATCTATCTATCTATCTATCTATCTATCTATCTATCTATCTATCTATCTATCTATCTATCTATCTATCTATCTATCTATCTATCTATCTATCTATCTATCTATCTATCTATCTATCTATCTATCTATCTATCTACTTCTTTTTCAGTCAAAATTTCTACTTCAACTATCCCTACTGTAAGGTACTTACACCGCCATAGATCCTATGTCGTCCTCATTGACCCCAGAGATCGCAGATAGCATAGCCTAGGCATTTCTCCCTGCTCTGGTGGAAGGATTCATTCTAGCCAAACTTCTAGTTATGCATGTTTTCCTCCTAAATTGGGCGAGGAAGTGTGTGTGTGCATCCTGTAGAGTGAACATACCAGTATAAAGCATGTTTCTGCAGAGAGGGCGCACTCCTTTCTGCTCGAACATGCTGTATAGAGGAATTAACTCAGGATTATGGTCAGTGCTTAGGTTCCCAGCGCTGTCCCTTCTCCCTAGAATATAGCAGTATACATCATGGTCCATGACAGACAGAAAGAGAGAAGCACCATGGTTAATGGCAGTAGTTACCAAACTGGGGGGCGAAAAGGTATTTCACGGGGGCGTTGGCCC
>CM070038.1:7346295-7362214 GCA_036250615.1 Ptychadena robeensis | reverse complement strand
AGTCCAGGGATGGGAACAGTGACCACACCTACCCTCCAATCTATTTCTCGATTTTGTTTAAGTTGAGTTAATGAAATACAGAAACTTTTGGACGATATTCAAAATTTTCCCCCAATCACCTCTATATAGACGACTCATTCTAAAACCAAGAAATCCTGGAATGTTGAGGATTTTCGTATTGTTATAAGAGGTTTCCATTTATGTAAAGCTTTACTTTAAACCCCTCTCTTGCATCACCTCCTCTTTTTTTTTCTTTTTATCAACGCGCGGTTCTGTACAGCTCGCTAAACCAAGGTTGTCGGAATGTGTTCATCCATTCTAATTTCATGTCCTTTTTATGCAGAACAAAAGAATCTACAAATCCCTGGAGAAGCTGGAAATAAAGTAGAAATAAAAGCTGACAGGCATCAACTTGTCCCTTTTACTCTGTGTAACCTTTAACCTTGCGCGCTGGCTGCGGGCCAGTTAGCTCTCTCTTGGCTCCCCCGCTATATTATTAAAAGGTATAATGAAAAGTGTAGTGTTTCTCCCTCACCCATGTGACCCGCTATTGGCTGTAAGTTGAGCTACAACCATAAATGTTAAAATGGTTGTGCTAAGAATCCATTATAAACAGAAGATTGATCCGACTTTCTTTTTTTTCTCCCGAGGCATAAATATTGTAGTATTTAGCAGACGATGGCTGGCTTCATCTGTTATTTCAGTCACTAAATGCTGCATTCTCTGACATCTCCACTCCAATTCACAAGGAAGCCCTTTCATCCTTGACCACTCTGCCAAATTCTCATCCGGGCTGCGGCGTTTTGAAAACGAGCAACGGCCACGGCGCGGAATAATTGAAAGGAGCTGGTAGGAATGCACAAGGGGTCTCTGTTGGCTGCGGCCACCATGAATATTATAAATCTCCATTACACAAAATCTATATTAAAAAATGGGCATACGCTGCATGGCTGGGACCGTGTACTCATCTATAGTCATGCCCACGAGCGATACTGATATCATCTAGACAAGGACATGCTCTTTTAAGGACAGTAAGGCACAGGAATGAAACGCGGTTCACTTTGGATCACACAGTATTTTATATTTAAAGGGTTAGTTCAACCAAAACATACACCGCATGTATATGGCACCAAAAAAAGGTCACACGCTCTTTCGTTGGACCCCTTTGATTACGACACGCATTGGCTGTGGCATTAATCCGATAAGCTTCTGCATTGTCACAAGATTGATTTCCATCCAAATTTTCACCATGATCTGGCACTGATGATGGTAGAGTCTGACCATTGCGCAAAGCCTTCTTCAGCACATCCCACAGATCCTCAACGGGGTTAAGGTCTGGACTCTGTGTGTGACCAGACAGGCAACACACACTGACATCCAGAGGTATGGGGTAACAAAAAGGGTTTATTGGACTCACAATACAGTAACAAACAGGTGCACATAGTCCAGAGTTCAGGATTGTCCAGGGTTCAGGAGAAGAATGGGGAAAAATCAGGAGTGACCATGTCAGACAGGGATGGGTATAGAAATGCTCAGCAAGCGTGTCTGAATGAAGCACACCTATATAGCCCTAAGGCTAACGAGGCAGATGTGCTCCACTCAGCCCACGCTTGCAGGGAGCCACCTGCTGGTGACTAGGGAACCTAGCCATGGGAAGCCCTAGCACAGCGCCACCAGCAGGTCGTACATGGGACAGCCGAAGTCCTTACACTGTGGTTGCCGATCCATGTATGACAATGATGTCTCATGCTCTCTGAACCACTCTTGACCCATGGATAACTGAGAACTTGTCCCTTTAGTATTAACATAACTTCAATATAAAATAACAACAGAGGCGGGATTATCTTTGGAAAATAAACTTTATATATGAATGTGCAAAAGTACAAAATAACTTGACCACAGCCAATTAACAAATATTAAATAAATAAAGAAAATGCTCCGACAGCGCCACCCATTCAACCTTCCTTCTTAACCGGACCGGCCACCAAGTCCCTAAATACTGTCTCGAAGGCTCGACCTTTTAACTTCAACTGCAGAGAGTGATATAACTGGGGCAACACTTTTAACCATATGTGGGGCTGACACACCACAAGGAAATCTCCAACATCCACCTTGGCACTGCTGAGCTTCTGCCCTGCTGTGACAGTAAGAAAACAAAGAGCATATATAGGCAACAACCACGAATAACAGGGGTGGGTGTTTGATGATCCTGGTCCAAAGAGGAAGCACTCCCAGTTGGGCCAGGCTAAATAGACTACCTGACCCTTCCCCTAACTAAAGCACCTGCCCACTTACCTCATCACTGACGTCCCAGGCCAGTCCCCTGGATCAAGATGCCCTCCTCCCATGCCTGCGTCACGGATCCAGGCAAGCCATTCACAATTTCAGCCCGATGAATCCTGGCATTGTCATCTTGGAATATGCCCATGCCATCAGGGAGGAAAAAATCTATTGATGGAATAACCTGGTCATTCAGTATAGTCAGGTAGTTAGCTGACCTCATTCTTGGAGCACATACTATTTCTGAACCCCGGTAGCCACTTTTTGGACAGGCAGTGTATATCTGTTGTACAGGACACCAGGGATGGGTCCTGAATGGGGTATATGTATCGGCCATTTTTGGTCTGTGTCCCCCTTTAGGTAAACCCTAGGGTGCTGGATGGACACAGTCCAGGATTTGAATGGCAGTCTGTGGACTGCAGCTTTGTTAGATTGCTGACAGGGCCTGGACTGTGAATAGGCAGGATGGTTGGGAGGACCTCCTATTCACCCCACCCAGCACCTGTGGGGGTATGTTGGCTGCAGCAGTCTTATAACCAAGTCACCTAACCTTATCAAGGGGAAGAGTAATGGACACTGGAGGACAGACAAGGCTGAACTGCTTCCCTCTGAGAGAGGATGACCGGTGGTTCGTTACTTTCTTGCCTTTGCTGTTTTTGATGAAGGACTAATGTTTTTGAGTGGCTGAAGCCAAGCCAAACTGTTATTTTGGGCCAAAAAAAAGCCTTGTTGATTGAACAGAAGTTGAATTCCAGTGTGGTGACTGTGAACCCCAGACCCCCCATGTTCACACTGTGTATTGAATAGATGTACATTGATTGATTTTCATGTGTGATGACTTATGCTGCCAGAATCTTTAGACCCCAACCTTGGATTCTTGTTCCTCCTGATCTAACTCTAATAATCTAACCGCCCTGAGGCATTTTCTGTATTAAAACAACTGTAATGGAATGTAACCGTATGGGAAGACCTTTCAGCTCCACTGAAGAAAATTGGGCAATGGCATTACACAGACTTGACATGAACAGGGTATGACATTGGGGCCTAAAACACTTTAAAAATGCATAGTTCTTATGCTTCTGTGTAATTGCAGAGAGGCATACTTCAGTAAACTATGCAAGAGAACCACGTTAACGATAGAACACAAGGAAAACCAAGAATAGAACTCATGTGCAGCCCTGTAGAGCACCACAGACCCTCCAATATGATTCACTCCAGTATGGACAAGCCATGGTACTACTCTGCCTTTCCAAGTTCACTTTTCTTACATTGAACTTTACAAGTATAAAAATCTGTCTTTAAATCCTCATCTTATCACTAGTCAGAGTGGGAGGCTGCAGGGATATAGCAGATGTTGCCTTATACACGTCTGCAGGCAATTAACTCACACAAGAAGAAATGAGATGACCCCATCAGGTTTACACTGTATACCAAACTATAATCAATGGTTTCTTTTATATTTCACTGATTCCCATTGTGCAATTAAAGCATGTTACAGTTTTTTAGAAACTAAAGATTACAAGATAAGTTTTATAACAAAGCATGTTGTTAGCTTTTTTAAGCTTGATTTCACTTGGTGCTCTAGGAATTGAGGTGTAGTGTAGTGCACTTGCAGGATCAGGGGGTAGTCCCCTTTAACCTCCCTAGCGTTACAGTCCTCTTCCCGGAAAATCGCGGTGGAGTACACTGTACTCCGCTGTGACTGCCTGCTGTCCTCCTGACTCACTACACACCGCTGGTGTCAATTAGAAAGTGACACCCCCTCCATTAACATGGAGGTCTATGGCACCGCCCCCTTCGGCATCACCAATGACGCCGAAGACACAGGGCTGGAAAAGCTCCATGAGCTCCAAGATCAAACTGTGCCCGTACTGGCTTCGGGAGGAGGAGGTTAAAGTGCTAGGCAATGATTCTCCAGGGTGCCATGTACATATAAGGGAGGGTCCCGGGAGGGGAGAGTCCCGTCCCTGGATAAGTGCTCAGTTGGGAAGAGTCTAACGGAGTTGAAACAACTGGGCACACTGCCCACTCCAAGATTTGGTACCTGCCTCACTCTCCTCCGGCGTGCAGGCAGCCAGGGAGTGCAATAGCACGTATTAGACACCTTAGCTCCAGTTGTGAGGAATCTGCACCTCCTCTTCCACTGACCGGTGCCAGGGTTCCAGTGGGGTGGCATGCCACCCCCCAAATCGTGCCCCTCACATCTGTTTTGCAGATGTCCCCAACCCCTTGTCCAAGGACTACTGGTTGATATAAAGTTCTCTATCCCCCTCTCTGTTTTTATTTTTTGTCCAAGGACTGGTGGGCCATGGCACATAAGCTTCCAGGCTGCAGAAATCAGAACTTTCAAATAAGAAGCTCTGCAATGTGCATTGGAAGACTGAAGACATCTTGGCAAAAAGATGGTATTACAGTGGGGTTTATTGACAACTGAGCTTTATTGCTGAACATTTAGCTGAATGTACAGCTTTAATGTATCTAACTTGTGAATTACTTACCCTAACATTCAGGGTTTTATTAGTTAGTATAATTGTTTAGATGATCTAGGACAGTGATGGCAAACCTTTTAGAGGCTGAGTGTACAAACTGAAACCCAAACCCCACTTATTTATGTCAAAGTTCCGGCATGGCAATATAACCTGAATTACACACATACAACTCATATACACACAAATCATATACATACATGAAGCATGTAAACACACAACTACTTTCTTATCAGACAGAATAGGGGAGGGTATGGGGTCAGTCAGAAGAGAGGGGAAGAGAACTGACAGCATTGAGCGCCAATAGGCTGCAGTTCTCACCTCTGTGCTGGCTGACAGCTTGCGCGCCCACAGAGAGGGCTCTGAGTGTAACCTCTGGCATGCGTCCCGTAGGTTCACCATCACTGATCTAGGGGTTGAACGTAAGAGTGTGAGAGAAGGTATATGCAAGGGTAGTAAAATCTTATAAGAAGGAAGCACTATCTGATTGAAATGAAACTATGAAAGGTTGCAGCTAGGGGTGTGAAATTTGCTCTGCTGGTAGTTTATTACTAACACTGAACATTTCAGTGATGTGGAGGTTCAAAGCATTAGAGTGTTGTCAGGGGAATAAGAGCAAATCTAACATTGGGCTGCATCATGCCGGGGAGCTGCATCTGGGCTCTCCCCCCCAGAGCAGGATCGAGTCAATCTCAATCGAGTGACCGGAAGATTTCTGGGGGGTATACCAACAGCTTGCAACCCCCTCCCCCCCAGAGAGCTCACTGACAGTGACCAGAGATGCTTTCCGGGGGGGCAGCATCTCACCAGCTCCCCCTTCCCCCCGGAGTGCTCTCCGAGATGCTCCTGGGGGGGGGGGGGTGCACGCCGATCTTCATAGGACCACCCTGGTCCTGCCCGTACCCTTCTGGGCCATTTGAAATCTTTTTCTCTGTTACAGGCCTGCTGTCAGAAAAGTTGAATCATATTGACACATATTATATTTCTGTTGGTGATTAGGTAACAAGAGGAAAAGTACAAGCAGATTATATTTATACCAATATACAGTAACAGAGAACTATTATAACCTAAATCTGATTTTTTAAATAGTGTCTAGTTTGGTTTTACAGAGGAGGAAGTAAATATCGTATGCTGGGAATAGAACACAATAGAGGCAGAATGTACTACATTAAGCTCTGCGGAAGAAATGGGAGAACTGTACAATATGTCATGCTTCCCCGTGCTGTAGGGACCCATTACTGACACATCTTTGGAGATGACTCAATCCCATTGCAACTTTCTGAAAGTAAAAAACTATTATTTGCCTGTAGAGTCTCCAGCATGACCCATTCTGTATAATATGGAGTGCTCCGCATAGCATAACCTCTTTCTGATTGCACACTTGGCATACAAAATACACTGCCTGGTCAAAATAAAAGTCACCACCAGTGTTACGCAGGGTTACTAAGCAAGAACAGGCCTCCTGTTAGAACCCCAGCTGTACAGATTACTGCCTGCTGGTGGCACTGTGCTTGCCCTTCCATGGGTTGGTTCCACAGTCACCATCAGGTGGCTCCCTGCAAGCGTGGGCTGGGTGGAGCACACCTACCTCGTTAGCCTTAGGGCTATTCATTCAGACACACTTGCTGAGCATTTTTCTCCATTCTTCTCCTGAACCCTGGACTATTTGTACCGGTTTTGTTCCTGTCTTGTAAGTCCACAATAAACCTGTTTTGTTACCGCCATATCCCTGTGCTGTCAGTGTGTGTTGCCTGTCTGGTCGCCCCCTCTGTCTGGATCCTGACACATTCTATTGATTAATTACTGCATGGGTTTATCTTTCAATTAGGTCATTGTATGAGGTCAGCTGGCGACCTGACTATACTTAAGGACCAGGTTATTCCATTAATGTATTGTTTCTTCCCTGATGGCACGGGCATATTCCAAGATGAAAATGCCAGGATTCATCGGGGTCAAACTGGGAGAGAGTTCAGGGAGCATGAGACAAATCCTTGTCACACATGGATTGGCCACCACAGAGTCCAGACCTTAACCCCATTGAGAATCTGTGGGATGTGCTGGAGAAGGGTCAGACTCTACCATCATCAATACAAGATCTTGGTGAAAAACTGGATGGAAATAAATCATTGCAGAAGCTTATCGATACAACGCCACAGCGAATGCCTGTCATAATCAAAGCTAAAGGCGGCCCAAGCAAATATTGAGTGTGTGATCTTTTTTTGTGGTGGGGACTTTTTTTGGACCAGGCAGTGTAGATAGATTTAGACAAATCTCCAGATAATATAATTTTAGGATATAAAGGGATATGCGTGTTCCATACTACCATGCTTAGAATCCCCACAGCTAAGCTTTGCTTCCAAAACTATTTCTCATTCCGGGATGACACATTGCACATCACTTCCTAACAAAGCTGCCACAACAAGCGATATTACAATCCTCAAGAAGCTCCTCTACTAAGGACTTTACTGTGATATAGGCGTCTTCAGGACTTCCAACAGTTGTGACACCTCCTGTCTTTCTACCAGCTTTTGGCTTTTGGTTGTGAAGGAAATATTAAACGGAGATGAGGAGATGCTTTATGTAGTTAAGATTTGTTCATTCTTCAGCCCCTTTGATGCTAGCGATGAGTAGCATATGCAGTATTCAAGATATTCAAGATTCCCAAAAATTGTGGATGTTTGGCCTAATATTTGCAATAAATTCAAGAATTCATGATCTTCAGTCATTATTACCTTCTCTACGCATACTGGCACTTGTACATGCGCATACCGTTCTCCCAAAGATGCCCTATGTCTTATTTTCGGGTGATGAAGAAAAATTTTCCATGAAGAAAAATATGGCACTGGGGTATCGGGGTGGGGGGATCATTTAAAATGACACAGGGGGATCAGAGGGGGGAATCATAATGTCACAGGAAACTCAGAGGGGGGATTACCATTTTAGTAACCCCTTCTGATCCTCCTGTGTCATTTTTATTCCCGCCTCTGATCCCCCCTGTCCAGAGTAATAGTACCGTATCTTGGGTGGTGCCTTATTTTTGGGGGAATGCCTTATATTTCAGCGTGAGGTTAAATGTAAGGGGGCCTTATTTTTCGGGGGGATGTCTTATATTTCAGCATGAGGCAAAAATTCAGAGGATGCCTTATTTTCAGGGAAACAGGGTAGTACTGATGTAAAAAGTCTCATATATAATTATTACATATATATAACCACAAAGATATAGCACTGTATTTGAGTTCTTCACAAATTCTCAAAGTGCCGATATTCACAATACAAATTTGGAATTAGAATATTTGCAATCAACACTACTGACCAGTAATAGGAGCATGTGCTGATAGGACCCTGAGTCTATAAATATGTTGATAGGATCCACCCAGGGTCTCCTGTAAGGTGCCTGTGAAGATGAGAGCCAGAGCTCTGTGCTTTTCCAGTATCTCCCCGTGGGAATGGGCCTCCTGCATTAGGCCTGAGCGACTAAAGGAACCAGCTACATCATGTGAGTAAACTTCTCTAAAGGGCTAGGGGAAACTCCCCCACCTATAAGCCTGGAGTGGAGACTGAACTTGTCCCCTTACACCTATCAGCACCCCCTGCCTGGGTAGGGCCTCATCACTTATTGTACATACTCTGCTGTGTAAATATTGGATTAATCTGCCACTATACCCCACAAATTGTACCCTATGTCTGGGACCAGAGATAGTGAAGCTGTAAATAATCCTGTAGTTAGTAAAAGTTATGCCAGTCCAGCAGTGTGACCTTCTCTTGTTTCTGAGTTTTGTGCGTGATCCGGTAGCGGCACTAGCAATGGGCTACAAGGCCTAAAGAACCTGGTAGATTCCAAGGTGCCCACAGCCAAGGGACCCACAAGAGCAGCTGGTGACTCCAGAGTGACCCCCGGTCTACACTACATGCGCCTCTCACATGTTTTGCGCGCCAATCATGTGGACCTGCCAGCTAGTCCGTCCAAACTTCTGAAAATGATTAACCGCC
Source organism: Ptychadena robeensis (assembly GCA_036250615.1). Taxonomy (NCBI): domain Eukaryota; kingdom Metazoa; phylum Chordata; class Amphibia; order Anura; family Ptychadenidae; genus Ptychadena; species Ptychadena robeensis. Next base: position 7,353,458 of record CM070038.1, on the reverse strand, counting down.
AGGGAATGTCAGGCACATGTTCTGGGTGTCCATTGTCTGTATTGCAGATGGATCTTATATGTTTACAACGTAAGCTGTGAATCAAACAATATATTTTTCTTTCCTATTCAGAAATGTAGAAGTGGCAGCTACTTACAGTAAGAGGCAGCACAATAAATCGCCGTGTCCATCGCTATCTATACTATGTGTGCATTATTCATCAGTTTGGTTCAGTTGTCCGTGAACTGCACTTGGATCACATGATACTTTGGGTGTTCTAGAACATAATGATCTTATCTGAAGAAAAAGGTCTGCAAAAACTGAAAAATAAAATATTATCCTATATACACATGCTGAGGGTTGGTAAGATCACAGAAAGAACACTGAATAAAAAACTGCATGTACTATATCTGTCCAGGTGCTCGTGAGTGGCCACTGGGGGCGCTATGCAATGGTTTTAAATGGGAAAGGCAACCGTGTGTGTTATTCATTACAGAGTGTGATTAGGTATTTTCCCAGCTGTCACTACTCTCAGAGGTGTGGGATAGTTAGGTTTTATTTATTAATGTGAGCTTCTTTTTTTTGTGGTTGCCCACAGCCAAGGGAGTGTAAACCCACAACAGCAGCTGGTGACTCCAGAATGACCCCGGGTCTACACTTCATGCGCTTCTCACAAGTTTTGCCTGCCCGTCATGTGGACCTGCCAGCAAGAGCTTTTCTTCTTGCTGAATTCTGCTCTAGTATCAGCACGTCTAGTGCCGATTACAGCAAGTGCGAAAGTGGGTGATAGGCTCGGGTAACTTTGTTTGTAATGGTACTAATAGAAAATAAATATTTAACTCTTGCAGTCCAGGTAAGGGTAGTTAAAAAGTTTCCATAAAGTTCAGCGTTATCATACAACCACCCTCAGACCATGTGACCTGAAAAATATCTATAATTTAGGTTTAAGTAATCATCTGACTTTGTCAAGGAAAAAGAAAAACTGTGGATGCATTTAAAGTTTTCTCCTCTTCCTTTAAAACAGTGGTTCCCAAACTTTCCCTGCAGACCCCCCCCCCCTTTTTCTATTTAGGAACATTATTGAGCCCCCCCTCCCTAATCAAACACATGTTATGAATGAGGGCCTGTGCCCCCCTGGAATACCTCCGCGCCCCCCAGGGGGCCCACCCCCCAGTATGGGAACCACTGCTTAAAGCTTCAGACACACAACCTTGTTGTAGTAAGTATGACCCTGCCAAAGATAGGCGAGTAGGCCCGATCCCAGCTCGGGGTGATTTTGTTTGTAATGGTACTAATAGAAAATAAATATTTAACTCTTGCAGTCCAGGTAAGGGTAGTTAAAAAGTTTCCATAAATTTCAGCGTTATTATACAACCCCCCTCAGACCATGTGACCTTGAACTTTGTGCTCAAGTGATCATGTGACTTTTCAGCCCAATCCCCTGGGCAAGGGATGCATTTAAAGTTGTCTCCTCTTCCTTTAAAACAGTGGTTCCCGAACTTTCCCTGCAGCCCCACCCCCTTTTCTATTCAGGAACATTATTGAGCCCCCCCTCCCTATTCAAACACATGTTATGAATGAGGGCCCGCGCCCCCCTGGAATACCTTCGCGCCCGAGTATGCCCGATCCCAGTTCGGGGTGATTTTGTTTGTAATGGTACTAATAGAAAATAAACATTTAACTCTTGCAGTCCAGGTAAGGGTAGTTAAAAAGTTTCCATAAAGTTCAGCGTTATCATACAACCCCCCTCAGACCATGTGACCTTGAACTTTGTGCTCAAGTGATCATTAGAGATGGTCGAATTTTTCGGCTTCCTAACTTTGTGAGCTTATTCCAAAGCCCCTGAACATGGTTTCATCACCAAAATTGCTGGAGATGTAGAGAAGGGTTTTGGGAACATTTGGTAAAAAGAAGTTTTGCTCTAGCACATGTAGTTTTTGCATAAATTAAGTTCAAAGTTAAAGTCGAAATTCCGATTTTTGAAATTTTTACTTGACTTTGAACTTAATTTGTGCAAAAACACTTTGTGTTAGAGACATACTTTCTTTTTTGGAGTATACCCCCAGCCCTTCTATACATCTCCAGCAAGTTTGGTGATGATACCATGCTCAGAGGCTTTGCAATTAAGTCGAAACCGTCGAAATGGTCGAATTTAAAAAAAAAAATTCGACCATCTCTAGTGATCATGTGACTTTTCTGCCCAATCCCCTGGACAAGGGATGCATTTAAAGTTGTCTCCTCTTCCTTTAAAGCTTCAGACACACAAGCTCCTTGTAGTAAATACGACCTCTGATTATGCATAGTGATATAAGGGAAAAAATGTAAATGAGAGCTCTAAGCTCACTATTATTCCAAAGGCGACATTATTTCTCATGAATTAGCATCGCTTTAATTATGCTGATGACAACACCATTAATTCTGAGTCACTTTTCGGGCTTTTTTTTCCGATGCATAAGCGGCTTCAGATTTACCAGGCCATGTCACCTATTGTAAATTGTATTATGCCTTTTGTATTATTCCTTCGTCGCTGTGAAGTGCCGCATGGCTCCTACAAAAGATTTACTTATTCCAAGGGACAGGATTAACAAATGGATGAAACGCAAAGAAGGAAAACATTCAGAGCGCGGACTACACTAAAAAACAATATATCATCTGCTTTACATTCATTCTGGTGAATCTCAAGCGGCCGAGCTGTTGAAAATCGATGGGTAATATTTGGGAAAGTGGAATGAGCGCTGTAACTCAACGAGAGGTTTATCTTTTTTTTTAGAAAGCCAAATACTTGTCTTGTCCTCTCTCGGGGCGAGGAATATGCTGTTACATTGTTTGAAGTTGACATCTTTTCTTTCCTTTGTTTCATATTTTTTCAGACTCACATTGGCCCCTTTATTTATTTGGAGGTCGTGTTTGTGGAAATGCATCTCTCCGAGTTGTCGTCTTTGTTTTTGTCTAAAGCTGAAGATTAAAGAGACTGAAATGCAGCGCTGGGCTCGCCCATTGTACATTCCCATTGTAGGTACATTTAGATTAATGGGTGGAGTAGAGGTGGACTTTTAAAGGCAGAGTAAAGCCTGCCATAGACACCTCGACCTATGGCAGATCTTTAGCAGACTGATTACAGCGTGGTGACGTCACCACGCTGTGAGCAGTCTGCTAAGTGTCGGACAGGAATCCTGTGTCTTCCACTGACACACGGGACTCCCGTCAGACTAGCCAATTAACTGGGAGGGGGAGGAGACTCCCCCTCCGAGTTAACAAGCTGCAGCTGTTCTGCCTGTCAGTCGTACAGAAAAAGAACCGGCATGTCGGATCCGTGTGCGATCCGACCTGCCGGCTTTTTTTCAACATAACTCAAGGTGGGCTCCCTCATAGTAGCGGCAGACCCACCTTGATGTGCTCAACGGGAGCAAGCACGCAGGTTGGTCTGCTACAACTATGGCCGGGAGTCTGCCCGTCTATGGGGGGCTTTACAGTTCTTTGAGAGCCAAAATTCTTGCTGAAATGCAGCGCTGGGCTCACCTTAAAGTGGATATACAGTGAGGAACATAAGTATTTAAACACCCTGTGGTTTTGCAAGTTCTCCCACTTAGAAATCATGGAGGGGTCTGCAATTCATATTGTTGTTACATTCCCATTGTAAGTACATTCCCATTGTAGGTACATTTAGATTAATGAGTAGAGTACAGGTGGACTTTTTAAAGGCAGAGTAACAGTTCTTTGAGAGCCAGAATTCTTGCTGATTGCCAGGTGTTCAAATACTTATGTGCAGCAGTGCGATACAAATGTATTCTTTAAAAATCTCCTGAATTTTTTTTAATGCTGTCTCTCACCGTGGGAATGCACCTACACTGTGAATTTCAGACCCCTCCATTTATTTTTCCAGACTCACATTGGCCCCTTTATTTATTTGGATGTCATGTTTGTGGAAATGCATCTACTGGAGTTGTCGTCTTTGTTTATGTCTAAAGCTGATCTCTGAATGAATATAAAGAGACTGAAATGCAGCGCTGGGCTCACCTTATAGTGGATATACAGTGAGGAACATAAGTATTTAAACACCCTGTGATTTTGCTTAGAAATCATGGAGGGGTCTGACATTCACATTGTAGGTACATTCCCATTATAGTTATAGTTAGATTAATGAGTGGTGTAGAGGTGGAATTTTTAAAGGCAGAGGAACAGGTCTTTGAGAGCCAGAATTCTTGCTGATTGCCAGGTGTTGAAATACTTATGTGCAGCAGTGCGATACAAATACATTCTTTACAAATCATACATTGTGATTTCTTGAAATGTTTTTTAAATGCTGCCTCTCAGAGTGGGAATACACCTATAATGTGAAATGTCAGACCCCTCCATGATTTCTAATTGGGGAAACTAGCAAAATCGCAGGATGTTCAAATACTTTTGTTCCTCACTGTATACTCAAAAAAAATATTTTATATATGAATATACTATATGTGTGAAAATAAACTTTGCCTTACTTCAGACCTACCACCATGGTGGCATAACGCTCCCCAATACAAAAAAAGTAGATTTAGATAGCATGAGTTGTGTCTACATAAAAATGTAACATTGCAATAAAAAAAAATTTGTGACACAGACTTATTGCTTCTCCCAGGACCGTTTCTCCAGCTATGCCTAATATGCATGGGGGCCCAGGCACCTTCCCTCCCCATTAAGATCTGAACAGCGCAAGCTGCCAAAGGACGGGGGAAGGTGCTGGAGGGGGCAATAACCCACTCCCTCCCCCCCCGCCCCCCATTGGCAGCTCACGGTGTTAAGATTTGCGCTGGGAGGCTGGGCACGTTGGCAACTCCAACAATAGCCTGGTCAACAGGGGGCCCTTAAGAGTCACTTGCATAGGGCCCCCAAAAGACTAGAAATGGCACTGCCTTCCCATATGAATATAGCTGTTCATGGGTAGAGATGTTCGAATTTGTTGTTTGTTAGTTGATTGCAAAGCCCATGAACATTACTATAATTGCTGGAGATTTAAATAAAGGTGGTGGGAACATTTGAAAAAAAATGTCCTAGCACATGTAGTTTTGGGTAAATTACCGTATTTTTCAGACTATAAGACAAACCCAGTTTTTAGAGCAGATTCAGCCAGTAGATGATTGCAGTTCCCACAGACACGAAAAGAGGGATAGATGGCAGTTCATCTATCTCTCTCTTCATTGCTTATACCAGCAGGGCTCTGGGCTCTGCTGGCATAAGCAATAGAGTTCAGATGGGGGATCTGGACACCGGCCGCATCTCTCATCTGACAGCTGAGAGCTGTAGGTGTTGCAATGTGCATTTCTGAGACATGCTTGCGCTGTGCCTGCAAAAATGCATGCTGCAGGGCAAAAATGCAGCGCGCTATCACAAAAGCAAGACTAGTGTAAGGGCACGTTTACAGTAGCCACCCAGCTGCTGCGGTCCCGTACAGTACCACAACCCAGCGCGGCAAGGGTTGCAAAAAACACCTTTCACACTAGCACTGCGCCTGCATTTCTGGTGACATGCGATGGATGCGGTTACCAAAAACACCTTGCTGCATGCATTTTTGCAGGTCTAGGACGTGTATGGTGGACACAAGTGGAGCACATTGCAAAATGCGTCCCCCCCCCCCCCCCCCCCCCCCCCCCCCCCCGGTAACATGCACGGTTAACGGACGCGGTTGCATTACCGCTACCACGTCCATTATCGGCATGAATCGTGCAACCCCAGATGCAACGCACGAAGTGTGAAAGGGCCGTAAAAGGTAAAGCACAGCTAGAGTGAAAGAGCCCTGAAATCTATACTATGTTAACGCCATCTGCGCTGTGTTGTGGTACTGTACCACGGCTACCGCACAGCTAGAGTGAAAGAGCGCTAAAGAAGTCAATCGGTTTCATTAAAAGAGTACTTACACCTCTGTCATCAATTCACATGTGTAAGGAAGCAGGAAGTGATGTGGATAGTGAAAGGGAAGAATGTCCCCATCCACTCACACAAGGCAACAAAAAAAAACTCCCTAAATCAGCACAGCGCGTTTTCTGTGCGTTTTTTTGCCAATGTAGACAGTCCAAGGCAGATGCATGGGATGCATTATTGGCAACGTTTTTTTGGCGCGTTTTCCTCCAAAAAACATGGTGTAGACTCAGCCTTAAGATAATACCTGGATTATCGGATGAAAACTGTGCTTAACCTCCCTGCTGTTGCTGCAGTTTTAGCGCAAAGCAGAGCCATATGGGAGCAGCACACTATACTGAGTACAGGCCACGGAGGCATTGGTGATGTGATACATCTTCAAGAAATAAGCACAGCAAGTCCAGTTGATTTGCATTAACAATGACCTGGATGAACGAGAACCTTCACAGACATACAAACACATTTACTTCTAAAATCCAGAAAAGATGGCGCCAGTCTTCCATCACTAAGTGGTCCTTCAATGGAAGCAGACTAGCTCTGGGATGGTTCCAGCAAATACTTCTCCCGAACAAAAGAATATTCCAACATCTTCAGGAATCACTTTTATTTTGGAGATAAATCCTCTGGTGTCGCCAACAATGTATTCCATCCTGCAGATTAATGTCCCGGGGTCACCAGGATCCTAATTCTACAGCGCAGGTAAATATTCTGACGTTTCCAGGAATTCATTAAACGTGAATATTCTCCCCTCCTCAGACGGAGGTTCTGTAACACGGCCGAGGATCCTGGAATCGACCAGAATTCATTCCAACGTACAAATGAATATTCTGATGTCTCTAGAAATAATTCAGAAGTAATTGCACGGGGAGATGGAATATCGCCAATAATTGGGTCTTTACTACAGATGAATAGTTTGGTGATACCGGGAGATTAGAGAAAAACGAAACAAAAAACTCTTGATTCTTTATTAGTCGTCACAGCCGGCGGCTACTTACATGTTGGCCCATTATGCCGTGTTCTAGATGCTATTTTGAGGTGGGCGAATGAACAGTGATGACATCATATTCTGCAGTTGAGCAATGCGGATCTTGTGGAATGAACGCAATGCTGTCCACATGTTTGTGTGTCTGTTTTACCTTCACCACTTTGCAAAACCAAAAACATTTATGTAGCAAAGAATTTATCTGGTGTGTTTGTTTAAGAAAGAATTAGATTCCTAGTTGGGTTGGGTAAATTAAGCCCCCCATACACCACATACAATTACCATGCAACTTCTGTACAACCAACTT
>CM070038.1:7333437-7344666 GCA_036250615.1 Ptychadena robeensis | reverse complement strand
CGGATATTCGCGAAATTACGCGAATTCGAATATTGCCTAGTCGCTCATCACTAGCTATAAGAACGGTTGTTGAGCAGCGGGTGTCAGAAAAGTTGTCAAGTGGGGGGATTATGCGCATGTCCCCCAGGGCCCGCATACTTTGCAAAGTTGGAGGAACAGCCCTGGTCCAAGATGACTCTCCCTCTTAGGTGCCCACCGAACTTGTGCAGATGATGTAGCAGGAGACTCCACAATACAGAAGTTGCGTGAGAGCCACAAAACGCATTCATGTAATGCTGTTTTTAACCTCCTCTGCATTACGCCCTAAGCCAGTATGGGTGCAGTTTGATTTTGGATCAAACTGTGCTCGTGACAGGATCGGGCACAATCCCCAGTTCTCCGGTTCTCTTGCTGCAGGCTCACAGGTTCCTTCGGCCCCGAGGAGGGGCGGCGCCATAGACCTCCATGTCAATGGAGGGGGCGTCGCTTTTCCCCGGACACACTGCCAGCGTCTTACTGACACCAGTGGTGTGTAGAGAGCCGGGGGAGAGCGAGAAATCACATTAAAATGTGCAAGTTTTTTTAAATAACAGGTGCCTCGACTGAGCCTTTTTGGAATAATTTTATCCTATGAAACATACTCGGTATTAATTCTCCTCTCCTTTCTTGCTCTGAATTTCCCCTTGAAAATTAAAAAAGGAAGTTTTGCCAACAGTTGAGTTTTAATAGAATTCTTATTTAATACGCCATGTAAGCAGCTGGCAGCGCCAATAATATCATTAGAAAGCCCCCAACACAGATGCAAATTTAATTGAAACTTCCTAAAAATAAAAGAGTGAAGGATGCCAGCAACCGCGGTGATTTACACCAATCTGCAGAAATAGAAGAACTCCATTCCATGGGCCTCCATCACACAGAGCCGTGACAGTACCAGGGCCTAGCGAAAAAGGTCTCACATCTCCGGAAACTATTTCACCAAGAAACGTGTGACGTACAGAAATAAAATCTCATTCCTCCGATAGAGAGGTTGTTTTGTGTTACGATCCAAAGAAGTAGTTCAGCCGGGACAATGCGATTTTGCCTAATAAACAACAATGTCCTCCCTAAAAAATCCTCTTAAGTTGATTGAGCAGCAAGTAAAACACATTCTAAACCAGTCTGTAATTACGTTTTCTAATTTCAGGAAGGCAATATACTTGATTTGTAAATGATAACATTGCAAATTTAAAGTCATAAATTATATCATCTCAAATCCGTGAGTGATCGGAATGTGATACCAAAACCAAAGTGCAAGCTAAGGCTCAAAAGTGTTGCCTTGCTTATGAGTGTGTAGGGGCATGGGCCCGCAGACACACCCTACACCCTTTAAGACCTGGACCATGATGCACCTGGGCCTCCAGCAGATAAAAGGGCAGAGACATCCGCTGAGGAGGAGCTCTTTCAGAGAGGAGAAGGAGATTGCGGGAGCAATCTCTCTCTCTGCAGCCTGTATCGGTGTGCGTGCAGCCGGTGAGCAGAATAGCATGCGCCCCTGCACCACCCGCCCCCCCCCCCATTAAGCCAACAACCAGCCATCCTCTCTGCCCGACACCCTTACTCCCATTCCGGTGAGGTGCCGCGAGAGCCACACTAGAACTGCTGCATATACGGAGGCCTTGTCAGTCCCGGTGACCCACAGCTCTCCTCCATCCTTCCCTGCGCTGTTGCTGGCCATACATCAGTTGAGTGGACACTGACCTGCAAGCTCCCTCTCTCAGGGAAAGCAAAGTTAAGTTGGGCCTTGTCATTAAATAAAGTTTGTTGAAGCAGCAAAGCTTATTCTTGAATCTTACAAGTGGTATTTGGGAGGAGAGAAGGTCAGGAAATGTCAAAAACCCCCTTGTATACTTGAGTATAAGCCAACTTAAATATTAGCAGAGGTATCTAAAAATCCTAACAGGCAAATGTGCTTTTGTTATTATAAGTTGGTTGTGAAATGTCAACTATCTGACTTTGTGAGTTAATTGCCCCTGAACATGGACTCATCATCAAAATTGCTGGCTATGTAGAGAAGGGTCAAAAACATGTAATTAAGTTCAAATTTAAGTCAAAAGTCAACTCAGCTTCCAACCTACTGTATTTTTCAAACCATGGAGTGGTGCATCATGGTTTTATCCTATACATTGGAGTGTCTGATGCCCCTCTGATGGCCCGACCAGTACCTGTTTTCCCATGCCCTCTGCTGGTTAATTCTGGTATCTCCTCTGACCTTTTAGGACCCTCACATGGAAGTCCTGACTAATCAGGTAACATGACCCAATATATAAGGAGGCCCTTTTCTAGCCTTTCAGGGGCCCTATGCAAATTTATTGTTGATCGGGGAGGGTTGCTATCGTTCAGCCGGCTACCTTCTTGAGCGGGGGGGGGGCTGGTGCTAAGTTGTTGCCTGGCCAAGCCAACCCCACGCTGGCCAGTGCTGTCAGTAGCGGTCAGCATGCGGAATATGCGTGTGGGGTAGATCACTGGGAACAATCGGGGAGCCCCAGGGAGAAGTGGGGGAAACGGTCCTGTATATAAGGAAGTCCTTAACAACTTGTAGCTGCTAAACAAAGATGTCTTCTACTCTCTGAAATCCGAGCTTTTTTCTGATTGCTGTTTACAATTTTAACTATCTTGCTGTTTGTGACCCGCCCTAACCTATTGCCTGCCCTTTTCATGTTGTCTCTGTGTGCCGATCTGGTACCTAATTTTGGACTTCTGCTGTCAGCATTAGAGATGGTCGAGTTAATTGCAAAGCCCCTGAACATGGTATCATCACCATAACTTGCTGGAGATGTAGAGAAGGGTTTGGGTTTATTACAAAAAAGAAAGTAAGTCTCTAACACAAATAGTTTTTTCACAAATTAGATTCAAAGTCAAGCAAAAATTTCGAAAATCGGTATTTCGATTTTAACTTTGAACTTAATTTATGCAAAAACGACATGTGCTTTTTTTTTCCAATGTTCCTCCAACCCTTCTCTACAGCTCCAGCAATTTTCTTGATGATACTATTTTCAGGGGCTTTGCAATCAGCTCACAAAGTTAGCAAGTTAAAAAATTTGACCATCTCTAGTGAGCATTTGACAGTGAGTGTAGCTGAGGGCCGCAACCTGGGAGTCTCCTGCAGCTAAGTTAGCCACCACTTGTTGGGTGCTCTGGTGGATACCAAGGGACTTGGCCTACACTTGCCTGGTGACATGGTGGGTCCACTGCTCCCATGATTCACCTGTGACCCACACCAGATGTATAACTCAAGCCACCTAATTGCCATTCTACCCATGACGTTTAATGCATCAAAATCTGAGCTGCTTTTTGCACTGCACCTTGCTTCTCATCATTGCTTTTCGCAATGCCATGTTTAATAGCCTGTACCAGTCAGCTCCGGATCTTTACTGTAAGATAGATATACGGATAGTTATTTATTTGAAGATGAGGGTGATAAACCACAATTTGAAAACTCATCGCTGACAACCTCAAAGATTGCGCTGACAGCCATTACCTGCATAAATAACTATAGCGCCGCGTTACGCTGCTTTAATCAATACAAATAATTAAAGCAAAATATATTTAAAATAAAAAGTAAATTTTGCTTCGTTTTAGCTCCTTTTATGGTTCTGGGATAATGTGTGTTTTATATTTATGTTCTGTTCTCAAGCACCACCTGAAATTTTTTAATTCCTTTTTATTGATTTATTTTGTCTGCAGCTGACTGCATTTATTTCCCTTTTTGTTTTGTTTTTTTGTTGTAAAGGTAATTTTACTTTTACTTCGCTTTAGCGGTTATTACTGCTGCGCTGTGCCCAAGCAGCTGAATTTTATATTGCAAATTACTGGCACGTTATTTGTTTGCTATAGATATAATAAAGAAATTAAATCCTACTTCTGGTTTAGTTAATATACACTTGTTATTTTTTTCTAGGTTTATAAATAGATGAGAAGGTTCTACCACAGAGAGATGTAGGCTTGGGAATTCATTCTCTCTGTATTTACCCAAATTAACATATCAACCCCGGCCTTTACTACCTCTGTCCTGGACAATATCTCTCAGTGCCTATCGGCCATCTCTTCATGGATAGGAAACAAATCCCTAAACTCACTCTGCCTTGGTGTCACCCTCGACTCTCCTTTACTACCTACATTTAGAACATCACTAGATCCTGCCACTTCCATCTCTGCAACATTTCCAAGATCTGCCCTTGCTATCCCCGGAGACCACCAAAGTCCTGGTACACGCTCTCATCATTCCTCATCTGGACTACTGCAACATCATCCTCTCTGGTCTTCCTCTAACTAGACTGTCAGCTCTTTAGTCCATCATGAATGGTACTGCTAGACTCATTTACTCCTCTAACCGCTCCTCATCTGCTGCTCCTCTCTGCAAATCTCTACACTGGCTTCCAATTGTCCAGAGAATCAAATGTACAGTTCAGTCTTTTAAATCCCTCCACACCTCCTATTCCACTAACATCTCCAACCTGGTACATAAATATATCCCTAACTGCCCCCCCACACCTCCTGTCCTCCTTACATCTCCAACCTGGTACATAAATATACCTCTAACTGTTCCCACACCTCCTGTCCTCCTTACATCTCCAACCTGATACATAAATATACCCCTAACTGTCCTCACACCTCCTGTCCTCCTTACATCTCCAACCTGGTACATAAATATATCCCTAACTGCCCCCACACCTCCTGTGCTCCTTACATCTCCAACCTGGTACATAAATACACCCCTAACTGTCCCCACACCTCCTGTTCTCCTTACATCTCCAACCTGGTACATAAATATACCCCTAACTCTCCCCCGCACCTCCTGTCCTCCTTACATCTCCAACTTGGTACATAACAATACCTAGAACCACCCCTTCTGCTCCTCTTCTGACCACAATGGCATGTGCAAGAGACGATATTCGCAAGGAATTCTCGAAGAATTATTTCTGAATATTGCCTTTTGTGATCCCAATTCTGCCACTAGACGTCGCTGTGACAACACACATTGCAATAAATTGTACTGCAAGTCCCGAAGCCCCCAAACTATAAATAAGGAGATATTGAATTTGCTGTCGCAAATGTTGGAATATTGCCTATGCTGCTCATCACTCAATCCACAAAGTTAGCCACCTAGCAGTACAGATAAACTGACAATCACAGATCCACACCAGCTGATATCAGGACACCTGGCCAATCCTGCGACCAATTCCCAACAAATTGGGTCATTTAAATGTATCTACAGAGCTCAGAAGAGCTAGAGACCCCATCATCCAAAGCCCACCACTTTGGGCGGCATCTTGGCTCAGACCTCCTCTCCAGGCAGGGAAGCGCAGTGTAAGAGAGTGACAGGAACCTCTAGGCATGCGCAACTGATGGTGAAGCCTGGCAGCCGTCACACGCGGATCTGAAGACTGAATAGACTTGATAGAATCTGTTAACGTCTGAGACAGTTCAGAAGACCGACTTTCAACTGCATATTTATCTAAATATTTCCACCTTCTCCCGACTTCAGACTCCTCACGTCCGCTCTCCCCGATTACAATCCAAGACGTGCATCACACTTCTACCGCTAAATCGCTGTCCCGAGAATAACTTTAACTTTTGATTCTGTCTTTAATTAATAATAAATTACTTTTTAATAACTTTACTCTTGGTTACACATTAATTATATTGTTTCATACTAAAACAGCTTTCTCACGAAATGAGTTACTTGTACAAAACAGAACTATAGTGTAATTAATATTATAATGTAGAACTGAGGACTTCAATGTAATTAAAGTGTAAGTCTAGCCAACAGCCAGCTTAGTTCTGGAAGGACGGCTGGTGGGCTTAGTTTTCTGGAGTTCCATGTATTTTACAGTCAAAACTGGATAATGATATTTGCTAGACCAGTGGTGCTGAGCATCACTTCTGGTGTTTGGAATGTGGAAGTGACACCCCACACTGGAACTTCTGCGTTCCAAATGATGTCACTTCCGGGGTCGCGGATCTAAAAAGGTTGCGAACCACTGTGGTGTACTCATGGATCATTCCTTTACTCTGGCAAGTGCTTCCTGAGCTCCCTTCTCTTGACCCAGGGAGTACTAAGCCATTTGTCTTTTGGACTTAAACACGTGATATTCATACAAATAGCTACAGAGATCAAAATCTAATCTTTGTAAACGTTTTATATATAATTTAAAGTGCAAATGTATATATATAAACATGGCCACAGCCAATATACAATCTTAAAACAGTTAGAGGGGGTCCCCCGACAATGCCACCAACTTTTTCCAAGTTCCTTTCACCATACCAAGCGTACCAGCCACAAGCTCTTCAGTACCAGCTCGGTGGGTATAAAATTACTTTAAATACTGCAACATAACTGGAGCTTAAGCCCCGTCTTAGAAAACATTTTGACCAGTGTTTGCGACTGCCCTTCTTACACCGACACGTCACAAGAAGCCTTCAAATTCCGATTTCCCCCTGCGGCACTGTCGAGCTTCCACCATGCTGTGACAAAATAAATAAAACAGGTTACAGAACACATAATACCCCAAAGACCCAGTCCAACCAATCAGGGAAGGAGGGTGGGTGAATATCCTGATCCGAAAAGGATCTGCCCCCTGCTGACCTTTCCTTAACAAGCGTCTTGAGCCTGCCCACCTAGAACACATCCCCATGTCCGTTCAAAAACCAGTCCCCCTGGTTAAGTTGCCTTCCCACGTATGCTTTCAGCCCGGTTCTGGGCATACATAACATAGAATCAACATTGGCCTTAGTTATATGAAATATCCTACTACAGATTTTCTACTCTGGTACTTAAAGGCCTTCAGTCCTGCACACATTTGGCCTTATATCTGTTTGTCTTCTGTTTTATTATAAAACAAATAACAAATAAAATAATTTTATAAGATGTGATTAATCATTTTGTGGTACCAAGTTTTTCTATGGTGGACAAAGGTGAGGGAGGACTATTAATTCTTCTTATCCTCCTGCTTACCAATGTATTGGGGGTGGGGGGGTTAAATTCGGCCTTAGCTTATATATTGGTGCAAACAATTAGCATGGAGCATTATGGTGCCAAAAGGTGTGTAAGTAGACGGCACCGCCCCTCCATGCACCGAGTGCACCGCACATATCGTGGTGAATCTGGAGGCTCCTGTCTGGCCTTTTCCAGCATCCTCTCCCATGATCTCACCTCCTAGGTCCCTGCAGATTGTTGTGCATCGCTGCAGACCCTCCATTAGGCCCTCCATCACAGCCTTGCCTCCCCTCTGATTAGGGAGGCCACAAGGAATAGTCCACTTACTGTTTCCTTGCGTCCAGACGTCCTTGCCCTCCATGACAGCATGCACTTCCCTTCCATCCAAGGGAGCAGCTAGGAACTGTAGAACTACTGTTTTAGAGTCGGGCCTGGAGCAGCACTGCCAACACTGTCTCTATTACCATTGAAAGGGGCAGTGTCCCCATCCATCCCAATGTTGTTTGGTGGAAGAACCAGTACCAGGTTATTGATGTCATCACGGTACAGCAACACATTCCATGCCATCCCCATGCCAACCATCTGGGAGCATCCGCTGCCATTCACGTAGTGTCTGGTCCCCCAACTGGGGGACAAGGGTGATGTCTGTAATTACATCCCAGCAAGTCAGAGGTCTTCGGTCCCACAGATACATGTGTCTCCTACGGGGACCAACAGTGCTCCACTCTCTGCACCTTCCTCCCGGCGAAGACCAACCTCCACCCTAAACTGGGTCTTATAATACCTCTCCCCAGGCTGATCACTCACAGATGGCATGTCACAGTTACATCAGACATAAACTTCTGGCATGTTCTTTGACAAATACAAATACAAAACACTGTCTCACTCAGGCACCTGCCCAGCAACAGGATAATGTTACATCCTCTTACAGAATCCTAGCAAAGCTCAGTTAACTCTTTACCCTGCCAACTCTGGTAACCCATATACACAATGCATGTCCCACTTTCATACAGGTAATAAAGGGGTGGTTATCGCAGGGTTGGCTGTGCATATGTGCTTGTTGGTTTTGAACATATATTAAAATAGTTTCTCTTGCACATTTTCATTAAATAAGAAATGAGAAAGTGAAGGTTTAAAGTGGGTTTAAATTTACTTTAAAGACAACCTGCCCACCAAGCAAAATGCTGTGATGGCAGCCATTAGCTCCAGCAGAGAAGGTGACATTTGTATTACAAGTCACTTCCTAGCGCACGTGGATAACCTTCAATGTATACAAATACAATGAAAAAAAACCTCATTTGATCTATTTAAGTCTGGGTGTCCATATTGTCTTCCAACCAACAGAACAGACTTTTAGGTTGAATACAGTGTGAAGGGGGAAACTTTTAAAACAAACCATCCGATTATTCCCAAATTCCCTTGGAAAGTTAAAAAGACACTTTGCAAAGTGACCATGCTCCACTGCTTTAGTAAATCAGGGCCATAATATTTATTATCCATTAATGTTCCCTGTCGCTGGGTCTATGGTTTTTAATTTATTATTGCTTTAAATTTTGATGATGTGGATTATCACCAGTTCAAGGACCCTGTTGGTGTGATGACTTAAGCCCCCCATAGACAGGCAGACTCCTCCATACAACTTTCATGAGACCTACCAACAACTATGTAGTATAGTGATCTCCCTGATAGAATACATAGTGATTGGAAGGTGTAGAAAGGTCCTCCTATTACATGGTTTTGGTAGAAGAAAAGTTGGTTGTACAGAAGTTGCATGGAGGAGTCTGCCTGTCTATGGGGGGCTTTACATACACATTTGGGATATTGTACCAATAGTCTAGAATGTTTTGTGACAGGGGAGGACATTTCTATGGCTTTTATATACAGGGGGTCATTCTTTTTATAGCTGTGTGTTCCTCTATGTTTGTATAAATAAAGTTTCTGTTCTGTTTAATTAAGATTTGCAAATAAGATATATATACTCATGGGTATACTCATGTCAATGTTCCGATAATCAACATGGTACTGTATTTTTGGACTTATAAAGCCCCCCGATTGTGACCCAATGTTTAGGCCAACTGATTGCACGTCATGACATCATCATGCACGGTCGATCGGCCAAAACATCGGGTCACAATCTATAAGTGTATGGGGGGCTTAAGTCATACAGCGTTTTGTGATCCGTCAGGACCCCTATGTTAAGCGAAGTGCTTGGTGGATCACATACACTGTACCTGCCCGGTTAATGTATGAAAACATGCGGGGGATAACGTACTGGACTATGTTAACCCCAGCATCGACGGATCGGCTCAGCGCTGTGAGAGCAGAGCATGCGCCGGGCTGGTAAAGTGAATTTGATCCGTCGAAACCCCCGCCAAGCACTGACATCGTTAATGCCAACCAGGGCTGCCATCAGAGATCATGGGGCCCCATAATTTCAAGGCCTCCCCGATGAAAGTTGTTGAGAGGAGGGGTGTGTTAGCAAAAGAATCCAACACACCCTTTCCATCTGAAGTTGTGGGGGGTTGCTAGCCAACACCACCTCCCTTCGTGCTCCTGATTCCACAGTGAGCAGACCACCGGACCCCCCTGGCCGCTCAGTCCTGGGGTGGTACTGCCCTCTGTCCCCCCCTGACGGTGGCCCTGATGCCAACGATGTGTGGTGGGAAACTGACATAGACATAACATGAAGGTCTATGGTGCCCCCGGCGCCAGAAACGATTGGTGAGTTTGCCCGATCCCAGCCCTTTACGTTTTGTAAACAAACTCTGTTCTAACTGGGTTAGGACTAATAACTTGATGTGAAACTGATGACATCAAGAAGAACATCACCATTACTGATGGATTCTGCTCCATTTGCGGAGAGAACAAGGAAGATATAGACATTATGGAGTATATCCGGCTTATATTGGAGTCCAGCTTGGAGATAAGCATAAGTTTTGAGCTCCACATATGGTTTGCATATACAAGTGTAGAGCACCTATGACAGTGGACAACAGGTAACCAATTAATTATAAAATATCTCAAAAACTAGAGCCAATCTGGCTCCATAAACCTTCAGACATCCTCAAATTCCTGGTATACCAGTGCAATGACACACAACGCTGGTTGCCATGTGCTGTAGTATCATACAGTAAAACACTAAGTTTACTATGATTTACCGCAGCACATATGTCTGAATGGGCCCTCAGTGTACTTTCCAATAAATACATAACTGCATCCATTGCCATTTTTAGTAACTGCCTGGAGTTATGCTCCGACTGTAACACAGATAGACACATTAATCTTCTAAAGTCCCAATTGGCTCCAACACATTCCTGGAATTCTAACAAGAAGACGTGGGGTTGTGTAGGGATACCTCCCTGCCTACACATACGTAAGGAGTTCCAATTAGACCAGTGTAGCGTTGTCCGGGGTAACGGACTGGCGCAACTATTATTTTCGGCTTAAGAGCCTATGCCCTCACATGGCTGCAGCACGAAGGCAAGATTCATGTATTATCCCTTAAAGATTTTGCAGGGGGGGGGATGTGTCTTTTGGTGTAAAAAATACAATAAATAGCTTGTTCCAGGGTGAGCTATCAGTGTAAAGTTGGTCTCTATAAGTTAGTCTCTGGACTCTGAGAATTACAGCAGGTTTCAGACTGCACACCCTGCAGTCTTTTCGGAGATGTGACATATAAGCAAACGCTGAAACACCCTGTGTGGTCCCTGCACTACCTGCTAGAACATGCTATATATTCACTCTATATATAAATGAGTCTTTCTGTGTCTTTCCTTTTTTCCTAATTTCCTTCTCAAAATCATCACACGTTTAATGGACAGGACTGTAATTTTAATGCATTTAATAATTTTTGCTGTACCATATTTTTCGGACCATAAGACGTACTTTTTACCCCCAAAAATTGGGAGGGAAAGTGTCTGGATCGTATGGTCCAAATGCGCAACCACCTGCAGCCACTCTGCCTTGGATCCTCGACAATTTCTTCACCCTCCCAGCAAGAAGATTAGCCAGAGAGGTGGAGGAGCCCACAGACGGATCTCTCATCTGATCTGCATTGTTTATATCATTGAAATGCCACTGACATAATTAATGAAGAGCAGAGAGAGATGAAAGAGCTGCCAGCTGGCATCCCTCCCATCTATCTCTGCCTGTGTGTAGGGGGGCCCTATGCAAAATTGCTGCCCGAGGCCCCCTGTTAACCTGGGGGTTGCTACCAGAAAAGTTGTTGAGCGGGGCAGGGGTTTAGTGGTACTTGAAAAGTTGTTGAGCAGGGA
>CM070038.1:7236609-7260575 GCA_036250615.1 Ptychadena robeensis | reverse complement strand
TTTTGTGCACCCCTGAGTATATATATATATACAGTGGACCTTTGACTTACAAACTTAATTGGTTCACAAGGGTTGGTTTTAAGTCAAACTGGTTGTAAGTCAAGACTATTTTTTTTCCCATAAGAAATAATGGAAATGCTCAAAATGTGTTCTGATCCTCCCAAAGCCCCCTTTCTTGTGTTCTCATCAAAAATTAGTCGAGTTTACCAGAAACAAAAATCTGTAATCACCATTCGCGGTGACATGTGTGGCTTTCGGGAAGAGAGGATGAGATGGAAGGTGGTTGTTGGGAAGGAGAGTTCCCTTCCATGAAAAAACATTTGAAATCTGAGGGTGTCCTTTCTTTCTCTCCTTGGAAGAGTCTGTAGACGTTTGTAGATTGGTGAGATGGTCCGTTATGACACGCTGGACTTATTTGAAACATCAGGACATACAAATGGCACCACTGCAGCAGAAACACATTTTGTCATCTTTCTGTCTATCTTTGGTTGTAACTTAAAACAAAACATTTGGTTGCAATTCCAGTTGGTCTTAAGTCATGCCAGTTGTAACTCAAGGGTCCAGTGTGTATATATATATAGACAGTCACACAATCTCGACTACTTTGTTTGAGAGTTCATTGAAAGCCCCTGAACATGGTATCATCACTAAGGCTAGCCATACACGTGTCGGATTCCATGTCCAATCGATTCATCATCCGATCGATTCCGGCGATTCTGCCGGGAATCGCAGGTGTGATCAATCGGCCAATTAAGAGTATCCATCGCTGCATACCACCTTGTCCGAGCGGATTCCGGGACGATTCTGTGTGCGATTCCACCTCCGATTCCACCTCACAAATGGCAACTCCCCCTGATCCGGGCAGAATCGGATGAGAAAGACCAACATGTTGGTTCTCTGTCGGATCCGATTCTGGGCCCCTGAACGATCGGACCTGATCGATCAGACAAGGTGGGCTGCATGCGATTCCGGCACGATCGTTTCGCGTGCACGCGCCCGGAATCGATCGTGCCGGAATCCGGTGCGAATCCGACACGTGTATGGGGGCCTTAACATTGTTCTAGAACATGTAGTTTTAATTAAGTTCAAAAGTCAAGACAATTTGGAAGTTTATTGCCCCTGAACAAGGTATCTTTTTGCTCGAGCACAAATTTCAAATCATTAAAATATGACTTGACTTTGAACTTCATTTATTCAAAAACTACATGTGCTAGAACAATGCTTTACATTTTTGTAATGTTCCCCCAACCCTTCTCTACATCTCCAGCAATGTTGGTGATGACACCATGTTCAGGGGCTTTGCAATCAGCTCACAAAGTCAGCTAGTTAAAATTTTAAAGTTGACTAACCCTACTAGTTGGTCAGTGAGCACACATGATAGTGTTACTTTCCTAATGCGTTGCTCCCTTTCAAGTTGCCTGAAATTTACTTTAGCTTTATACACACACAGACACACAAATACATACACATATACACACAGACACACACATACAGACACACAGATATACACACAAACACACAAATACACACATATACACACAGACACACACACATATACACACAGACACACACATATACACACAGACACACAAATATACACACAGACACACACAGATATACACACAAACACACACATATTCACACAGACACACATATACACACAGACACAAAAATACATACACACAGACACACACATATACACACAGACACAAACATATTCACACAGACACACACATATTCACACCGACACACACATATACACACAGACACACAAATACATACACACAGACACACGCACATATACACACAGACACACAGATATACACACAGATACACATTTATACACACAGACACACATTTATACACACAGACACACAAATACATACACACAGACAGACGCACATATACACACAGACACACAGATATACACACAGATACACATTTATACACACAGACACATATTTATACACACAGACACACAAATACATACACACAGACACACACATATACACACAGACACACAAATACATACACACAGACACACGCACATATACACACAGACACCTAGATATACACACAGACACACATTTATACACACAGACACACATTTATTCACACAGACACACAAATACATACACACAGACACACACATATACACACAGACACGCAGATATACACATGGACATGCATATATACACACAGGCAAACACATATACACACGGACAGACACATATACACACAGACACACACATATACACACGCAGATATACACACACATATACACACAGACACACACATATACACACACAGATAGGCAGATATACACACAGACACACACATATACACATAGACACACAAATACATACACACAGGCACACACATATACACACACTCACATTGCATATTGTACATAATTCAGGATTTACATATTTCCAGTTTCTTTCATTGTGTTGTTGTTATAGTCACATGACGATGACTTTATCACTAACACTTCTGCACATTACCTTTTAATGGATATCATCACGGATCACAAGTGTGTTTTATATAGAAATATTCAGCCTGTAGCGTCGCACCTCCGTGCGTTCTCTTTCACAGTGTGATAACTTACTGCATCATTAATATTAATATAAGCAGGGGATGGGGGCGCCATGATGTATAATGTATGAGGAGGGAGCCCAGGCATTGGCATTATTCTGGGGACTGGTCCCTGGTCGTGTTCAGAGTGGTTCCCTGCAGGACCCCCCTTCTCTAGATAGGAACATTATTGAGCCCCCCCTCCCCATTCAGTTTTGGGGTCATTTCACACTAGCCGTGTTTGCGTTTCAGTACCGTGTACTAGTAGTACTGGTGTGAAGTGGCCCTCGAATTGTGCTCAAATCTACTACAATATGGAACCGTGTATGCCCGGCATTAGGGAGAGGGGGTTCATCCATGGCGCCAAAAGTGAGGTAAGCAGTAAAAGCAGATTCCACCCACATGAATGGACTTCTATGTTTCCACTAGAGCGATTGGCAGTGATCACCCAAGATCGGGAGTGGATGTGGTGCAGCCCACCATCTGAATCGTGGCTTACCGCGGTCCACTGGCGGTCGGGGGACACGCATGGCCGATCGCCACCAATAGCGGCCATCTTGGTGAATGTGTCTGTAACCACGCCCATTCACTGTCTATGAGCGTGATCAGACAGGAAGTGGCAGGGGTGGGACAGGACATCTTGCCGCACCCCCCTTCTTCCTTCCTAGAGGTCCATTCCCGTAGTTTGAATCGCTGGAGACCGCAGGAGATCACGGAGTGCTAGTCAAATCCCACGGACACCGCAATTCAAACCGTGGAAACAAGCCCTAAGATGATACTCCCTTCCCCGGTGGAAGAGCCCAGTAATTGGATGTTTTTAGAAGATTGCGCTTCATTCCCGTACTTGAGTCTATCACACATATTTGCGCTTCATTCCCGTACTTCAGTCTATCACACATATTTGCGCTTCATTCCTGTACTTTAGTCTGTTACACATACTTCATTCCTGTACCTTCATATATTACAACTATTTGTGCTTCATTCCCTGTACTTCAGTCTATTACACATATTTTGCACTTCATTCTTTACTTTCAGTCTATTACACAATTTTAAGCTTCATATTCCTGTACTTCAGTCTATTACACATATTTAAGCTTCATTCCTGTACTTCAGATCTAATACACATATTTGCGCTTCATTCTTGTACTTTTTCAGCCATATTACACATATTTGCGCTTCAATCCTGTACTTCATCTATGCACACTATTTGCCTCATTCCTGTACTTTCAGTCATCACACATATTTGCACTTCATTCTTGACTTAAGTCTATTACACATATTTGGCTTCTTTCCTGTACTTCAGTCTATCACACATTATTTGCATTCATCCTGTCTTCAAGGCTATTACACATATTTTGGCCGCTTCATTCCTGTAACTTTCAGTCTATTACCATATTTTGCACTTCATTCTTGTACTTCAGTCTATTACACATATTTAAAAGCTTCATTCCTGTACTTCAGTCTATTACACCTTTTTGCGCGCATTTCATCATTCCCTGTACTTCGATCTATTACACATTCCTGTACTCATTCAGCCTATACACATATTTTACGCTTCATTCCTGTACTTACATTCTATTACAATATTTGTGCTTCATCAAACTGTACTTTCACCAGCCTATTACACATTTTTGCGCTTCAATTCTGTACTACTTCAGCCATTAAGCCTTATTGTCGCTTTCATGTCTGTACTTAAGTTATTACACATATGTTTGCGCTTCATTCCTGTACTTCAGGTCTATCACACATATTTTGCCTTTCTTCCTGTACTTCAGTCCTAGTAACACTATTTGCGCTTCAATTCATTCCTGTACTTCGTCTATTACATATTTGGCTTCATTCCTGGTACTTCAGTCTATTACACATTTTCGGTCTTCATTCCTTACTTCAGTTCTATTACAACTATTTGCAACTTCATTCTTGTACTTCAGTCTATTTTTTCACATATTTTACGCTTCAATTCCTGTCTTCAAAGCCTATTTACACTATTTAAGCTTCATTCCTGTACTTCAGTCTATTACAACATATTTTGCGCTTCATCATTCCTTTACTTCAGTATTACACATATTTGTGCTAATTTCCTGTACTTTCAGTCTAATTACACTTCCTGTAACTTCAGCCTATTACACATATTTAACGCTTCATTCCTGTACTTCCGTCCCTATTACACATATTTGTGCTTCATTCCTGTACTTCAGCCTATTCCACATATTTCGCTTCATCATTCCCTGTCCTTCAGCCTATTACAACATATTTACGGCTTCATTCCTGTACTTGCCTCTATTAACACATATTTGGCTTATTCCTGTACTTCCTTTCTATTACACATTCCTGTACTATCAGCAGCCTATTACACATATTTACGCTTCATTCCTGTACTTCAGTCTATTACAAACATATTGCGCTTCATTCCTGTACTTCAGCCTTAACACATATTTACGCCTTCATATCCTGTACTTCACCTATTACACATTTTTACGCTTCATTCCTGTAACTTAGTCTATTACAAAACATATCGCGCTCATTTCCTGTACTTTCAGTGTTTACACATATTTACGCTTCATTCCTGTAACTTCATTCAGCCTATTACAACCTATTTTGCGTTCCTTCCTGTACTTCAAGTCTATTACACATATCTGCGCTTGGCATTCCTGTAACTTCAGTCTATTTCACTTTTATACGCGTCTTCCTGTACTTCAGCCTATTACAAACACATATTTACGCTTCATTCCTTACTTCATCCTATTACACATATTTGCGCTTCATTCTGAATACTTTTCAGTCTATTACACATATCTTCGCTTCATTCTGTACTTCAGCCTAATTACACATAATCTGCGCTTCTCCTGTACTCAGGCCTATTACACATATTTGTCGCTTCATTCCTGTACTTCATCGATTACCAATATCTTCGTTTCATCCTGTACTTCAGTCCTATACACATATTTAAACGCTTCATTCCTAGTCTTCAGCCCTATTACACATATTTACCGCTTCATTCCTGTACTTCAGTCTATTTCACATATTTACGCTTCATTCTGTACTTCAGCCTATTACACATATTTACGCTTCATTCCTGTACTTTCAGCCTATTACACCATATTACTACGCTTCATTCTGTACTTCAGCCTATTCCACCTATTTGGCGCTTCATTCCTGTACTTCAGTCTATGACAACATATCGCGCTTCAATTCCTGTACTCTTTTCAGCCTATTACAACATATCTGTGCGCTTCATTCCTGTACTCAGCCTATTACCCATATCTGGCGCTTCATTCCTACGTACTTCATCCTATTACACAGATTTTGCGCTTCATTCCTGTACTTCATCTATTCACTATCTGCGTTTCATTCCTTCCTGTAACTTCAGAGTCTATTACACATATTTTTACGCTTCATTTCCCTGTCTTCACAGCCTATTACACTATCTGCGGCTTCATTCCCTGTACTTCAGGTCTATTACACATATTTGTGCTTCGTAAATACGTTACATGAAGAGCCTGTCGCTGCTTCTCAAGTCCCAACCCACCACTACATCTCTGATTTACGTCAGTTTCCTCTCCATATCGAGACATGATCGGCTCCTAATTAGCGGTGCGCTCCCTTTTATCTGCAGGGCACTGTGCTGGGGTGTCATTTGAATCCTTTGAAAGCACAGAGGACACTTCCGCGCTCCTTGTCTCTATATCAGAGTTTGTGTTTTCCTTGCGGTCTAGTCATGGAAATAGTTTATGATTTGGAACCCCGCTGTCGCCAACGCACCGTTCCAGTCACCTGCGGGAAGACTGGAGAGCGACCGAGGTAATTGGTATTCTGCTTTAATTGTCAGAAGAAAATGGAGGGATTGCTCATCAGTAGAGATGCTCGAATTTTTCGACTTGCTAATTTTCAGAGCTGATTGCAAAGCCCCTGAACATGGTATCATCACCAAACTTGCTGGAGATATAGAGAAGGGTTAGGGGAACATTTGACAGAAAAAAAGTATGTCTCGAACACAATTAGTTTTCGAATAAATTAATTTCAAAATTAAAGTCGAATTTTCAGACTTTTGACTTGACTTGACTTTGAACTTAATTTGTGCAAAAACTATTTGTGTTAGAGACATACTTTGCTCTTTCGAATGTTCAAACCTTCTCTACATCTCCAGCAAGTTTGGTGATGATACCATGTTCAGGGGCTTTGCAATTAACTCGAAATCGTTGAATATCTGAAAAAAACTTTATTCATCTCTACTCATCAGTGTGCAGCAAATATTGGGGTCAGTTTGCCGCGATGGAGGAGTAAACGACACTCACTCGTGATTTTATCTCTAGTGATGAGCCGCAATATTTGAATTCGCGATATTTCATGAATAATTTTAATATTTTATTCAATATTCATGAATATTTGCTTTTGCGAGCGCAATGTACCGTATTTTCGGGCATATAAGATGACCCCCAACTTTTCCAGTTAAAATCTAGAAGACTACCCCTCTTCAAACGCACACCAAATAAAAAATGTTATGTCTACTCTGACTTTCATCCCCCAGAAATCTAATAATGTATTATAGTGTAGTACAGATGTGTATGAAGTGAAGTTTTTGTCCAGCTATTTAACGTGTTCTAGCTTTAATCTCAATCTCCCTGCAATACCAATTTCAGCCACAATGCACACTGTCGCTAGTGAGCACACTTGCCGTCAGTCGTAGTGATGAGCGGCATAGGTAATATTCGAATTCGTGATATTTCGCGAATAATTCTACTAATATTCGATTCTATATTCGGAAATTATTCGCGGTATGACCATGTATTGCGAAAATCATATGCGCATTGCGAAAATAATATTCGCATCGCAAAAATCTTTAAAATGAATGGTCACATGCTATGTTTATTTTGGCAATGCGAATATTATTTTCGCGATACATGGCCATATTGCGAATATTCGGAATTGCGAATATCCGCCGACATATTCAAGATATTGGCGAATTCCCGAATTGCCGATATTCGCGAAAAATATTCGCCATTCGAAAATTCGAGCTCAACACTAGTCAGTCGCAGCCAGCTACTTTCACAGACATCAGGAAGGAAAAGGAGGGGGGATTCTGAAGATCTCTCCCTCTGTTAGCTCCTGTCAGCCAGCGCGGGGAGCATGGATCAGGGGAGCAGGCCTCCAGGCTCCACTAGATGGTCAGCATGGGACAGGAGAGCACCCTAGCAGCACCCCCCCCCCCCCCCCCCACCCGATGGCTGTGTTCAAAAGTCGTCTTATACGCCGGAAAATACGGTATAGATGCGCATTTCAAAATGAATGGCAACATGTGCTATTTATTGCTTGCTGGATTTTTGCTCCCAAAGATGCCCTACGTCTTATTTTCGGGGGGTGTCTTATTTAAGGGGGGGCCCTTAAAATGACACAGGCGATCAAAGGGGGGAATCAGAATGGTACAGGAAACTCAGAGGGGGGATTACCACTTTAGTAACCCCTTCTGATCCTCCTGTGTCATTGTGATTGCCCCCTCCGATCCCCCCTGTCCAGAGTTACAGTACCGGATCTTTGGGGGTGCCTTATTTTCGGAGGAGGCCTTATTTTTGGGGAAACAGGTACATTTATAAAAAAAATGACCTAGTATGGGGCCCCAAAATTTCTGATGGTGGCCCTGTCCACTGTAATATTTCACCTTCTATTATCACAATGATACATTTCCTATGACTTGCTTCATGTGGATCGGTAAGGACATTTTAGAGAATATGGGGGATGCAAGACCAAGTGGGAGAGGAAGGGGGGGCATGATGATCAGAAGAAGAATCTATGGAAATGATGCTCCAACAACGTGACCCATGCTATATATACGTCAGTGTAACATATGCCCGGTGGCAAGCGTTCCTCTCTGAAATCAATGTAGCCGACAAGGATAGAGAAATATCCAATAAGTGAATGGCGCATCGTATAAGGGAGCAGCTGCAGCATAACATCATAATAAAGGATGATAACACTTCATACTGGGGGATCTCCATCACATTCAACTCAGTTATTAACCCTACAAAGATAACACAGAGGAGTAAAACTGGCCATACACCTTTAGATCTCTCTATCAGATATCCATTAGATCTACCAACAACTATGTAGTGCCGGGTCCTCTGCGATTGAACACAGGTAGACTTGATGGTTTAGAAAGTCCCTCATATTACATGGTTTTGGTAAAACAAAAGGAGATCTAAAGGAAATCTGACAGAGAGATCTAAAGGTGTATGGGGACCCTTAAGCTGACCATACACCTTTAGATCTCTCTGTCAGATATCCTTTAGATCTACCAACACCTATGTAGTGCCGGGTCCTCTTCGATAGAACACAGGTAGACTTGATGGTTAGAAAGTCCCTCATGTTACATAGTTTTGGGAAAACAAAAGGAGATCTAAAGGAAATCTGACAGAGACATCTAAAGGTGTATGGCCAGCTTAGGTCACAGGAAGTACTTAGTCCAGATTCTCTATACCGGTATACAAAGTCTAGGTCGGAGTGACATGAATTTACAGTGTCTGTAGTAGGGGTGGGACATTTTTGGGGGAAATTCAGTTACTGTATATACTCGAATATAAGCTGAAATTTTCTGCACCTGAAATGTGCTCAAAAGATGATCCTCGGCTTATACTCAGGTCCAGGGGTGTTTGTGGCATTTGGGGGGCCCTGTGCCAAATTTTTGCCCCGTTGGGGGGTCTGGCGGATGTTAGCAGAAACGTTGCTGAGCGCAGGGGGGGGGGGGTAGGAAAATATTTCAGGTAGAAAATATCTCAGAAACCACCGGCAATCATGTGTACAGTGTACTTTCAAGATATGGCTTTCATGCCATAAAAAATAATGGAGCGAAAAGCCCGCGGGAGGTTAAATAAAGTAAATTGGAGGACAGAAGGAGCTGACATATAATATAAGTTATCGTTGACTATCAATCTCCCGCGTGACACCGACACCCACTCCCACCTCCCCACTCACACCCCCCACCGTCCGCCTTCCACCTCTCTTCCCATACCCTTACCTCTACCTCACCACGATACCATACTCCCCTTATTGCCGTTTTAGTGTTGCTTTCTGCGGGTTTTCCATATTTGCTTTCCTTTTCCCGATAAAAACCAAAAATAAAGTTACACTGGGAGAGTTACATGTGACCACCCGAAGTGATGCTATTCAGAGTGATATCCAGGCATACTACACAATATAAATCTCTACTAGATGATGTCGGCCAATAAATTCCCACTCGGAGTGAACATATAATAGGCCCATAGTGGGGATATTTCAAGAGTAGTGAGGGCTGAACTTCGTCAGGTCCGTCCGCGAACAGGTGGATGGACTTTTAAAAAAGGTTGATTCGCCGTTTGCGGGAATTGAAACTGAAAAAAACAGTGTAGTCATTACTGGTACCGGGAACACACAGTTCTCGTTTGATATCCGGGACGGATGTCATGAAGTCACCGAGACCAGTTCTCTCTGCGGTCTCTCATGAACAGATCTTCCACGGATGAATATTTCTGCTCCTGATGGCCCGTGGAAGAAATAGTCACCTTGCGTCTCGCCAGTGAATGGGGGAGGGTCAAACACCCGTACTGTACTGTTTGGAAAAAGAGTGAACAGGTTATGTTCGCGGCTGAACTGGTCCGCCTTGCGGACTTCGCCCATCACTATTCAAGCGTATATCCAGGTGTGACATTATAAATTGTTACAAATTATTTGTATTCCTTTCCGATGCTTGTTTTTCACAACGTCGTATGCGGTATCGCTGATGTCGATCTAAACGGCTTCTTCTTTTGTATCAATAGTGCCAGACAGGGACAGCAAATCAAATAAATCAAAAGAGGGGTGGGAAAAGTGAAGGGAGATATTTTATTAAAGAGGACCAAAGAAAAGGTTGTAAATGAGGGGGGGAGCTGAGGACGACGGACTATCAAACTACCTCCACACAAGCCACCAACCCTACTACTATGACCCAAACCCACCACCCCCCCACAATGTATCTGTCAGATTGTGTACAATATCAGTGAAGGTAAGAGACAAAAAGGCTAAATCTACTTAAGAGATAATGAGTGTGGCTATTTTCAGCCTGTTACTACCACAGTGTCGGTTCTCTTGGCTGTTGGTGGCGGAAAAATAATGGCCATTGTGCGAAAACAATATGCTAAAGATATAGTGAAAATGAACCCCACAAAAATGAGAGAGGCATGAGGAATTAGAAGACAGGGACGATTCGGTAAAGGTTTCACAGCTAGCAGTAGTCGGCAAAAATGAATAACAAATGGAATATGGCTTAGGGCTAAATTAAAAAGTATGTTGAATAGAGGGCCCTTTGGGAGGACAAGCTGGTGGAAGTGATATGGCGGTCAATGGGCGGTTGCCCATAGCGTCCCATAAACGTGGGGATGATGGGGCAATTGATATTTTACCATTGACGAGCTCACACAATGCATGCAACCAGCGGCGGTTTTAAAATCCCCACAAGGGAAGGAAGGGTGGATTGTAAGGCGCGAGCAAAGTGAATATTTAAAATACAAAGAGAAAAAAATGAATGCAAAAAAAGAGGAGGTGGTAAATAGAGGAAGTGATGGGCAGGTGAAAAGGCGAGCAAATTGGACATTTTAAAATAGAAAGGGTAAACCATAGGAAGTGCAACCACGTGGTGGTTTTACATATTGACAAAGGCGGCATCCACCATTACTGTCCATATTGTACATTGCCCAGTTTACTCGGTGCACCGTCGACAACCGAATCCAGCCTCAGTATCAGGGGGAGGGTGAAGGTTGTCGGAGGTTGTGAAAGGATGGCTGCCACCTTCTTTCAGAAACAGATACTCCCCCAAAAGAGCCAAGAAGAACATCCAGGACCCAAAGGAGGAATATCTAATGGGAGGCAAGGAGTAAGGGAGCAGACGGGTAGGGGGCGCCATCTCCCTAGGATCGCCCCTGCATGCAACTGAGTGGCAGCTGTACACCTGGTGCCATATGAAATTTGGCTTACTTTGCCTTATAGTAAATGATCAGATACTAATTGAAACGCCTTGAAAACCCATTAGGAAATTGTACAATCTACTGAAATTTTATTGAAACAGGACCCATCATGGCTCCTTCCATCCATGTAAGGAGCCTAGGAAACCACTATCAATCAGATATTCCTGTTAAAAGATGAAGACTGAAATGAAAGGGGTCTGAGACAGACTGCAGTCTAAGAATGAGATATGGGAATGAAGACGTGATGCGTAATCAAGCTGCATTCCGAGCTGCCTGCATTCGGCGGCATGGCCACCGATGTAATGGCACTCAGAAGGACTTAAAATGGAATGGCACTACAATAAATACCAATTTAAATGGGCTACTATGGGACACCAATTATAATGGGAACTATGCTGAACACCGAATATAATGGGCACTTCGCTGACCCACCAATTTAATGGGCACTTCGCTGACCACAACAGCAAGGAGGCCGCCATGGACCGAAGCCATGGTAGAGGTATAGAGTCACCAAATTTCCTATACCCTTTCCCACACTATATCCTGCATATTCTTTATGTTTAGCGTCACCTTCATTGTGGATGTACAAGATGAGACAGAAAGACGGCGTACACATTGAAGAGGACCACCCTTGTACACACCGAGGGATCTACATTTTGGGTCCTCACATATACACATGGTTTACTGTAACTTATAGCCACATTAGTTATGGTGGTGTTATCACCTACAGGCTTCTTCTATTCTATTATTCTAGCTGCCAGATAGTAGATCGCTTTTATTCGAGATTCAATGAAGCCCCGCCGGATCTGACTTCGTGGAGCTCTCACTCTGGTACGAAAAGGGTCGTGCGAGCTGATCCTACAGGAACCATGTCGTTTTTTGTTTTGTTTTTTGTTGGTTTGGTCACTTCTTTTTTCTCAGTGTCCGCTACAACTTACCCAGAAACTTGAATATAAAAATTCCCAGGATCCGAGGTGACAATAACTTATCATGCTAGCCATCCCATATCACTGCATCCTCTCACCGCCGAATCTGTCACCCAGAAACAGATATCCCAATTTCACCCGCCTAATACCACTAAAATCATGACTCGATTGATAACCTTTTTTTTTGTTAGCATCACCAATTACTTCACTATCTTTATTTGTGACCCTCATCGTATAACTTTTGGCACGATAATATTTAACCGAGTCATCCCCCTAGCCAAACCTACACGGCTAAGTGGAGCTAACGTGAGTTTGGACTACCCATGCTGATTTGGCCTATTTAGGACTACGAACTGCACTGTTACCACCAGTCCCGCCATACGAAGTACAACGTAATATATGGAAAACAGAAGTGGAGCAAGAGACACAAGAAGGAAGGGAGGCTTGGAATTCAGTAAATTATATATATGTTCATGTGACAATTTTTATAATAAAATATTCCTATATAACTGCAACCCAATGCCGCAGAAGTGCCCTATAGACGAATAACCTGGCGACGGAAAGGGAGCAAGTACAAGGAAAAAGGGATAAGGAAAGTTATATCCAGGGAGACTTAGAAGAGAAAAAAAAATTATAAAGAAAAAAATAACTACCAAGGGGAAAAGTTAGAAACCGGAGGACTATTGGTGATTTCGGCACGATAGAAAAAAAAGAGGAAACAACTCCCTCTGGCTACTTCCCCCCATCCTTGTTATATTCTGGTTTATTTCTTTTTTTTTCTGCTCTTTTTTTCAACACATCTATTGGTATCACGCGTGTGGCGAATGAGTATTCCCACCCCACCCAAGCCCCTCTTGGTGGGTCTCCGTCCCCCCTTCCCCGTCATGCACACTCTGAAGCCTAACTGATGAGAAAAAAATTATCACAACAAAGGAAGCAAGCTGGCCACCCCGAGCGTACACTATCGACTTAAATGGCCGACGAGCCAGCTATTATAAGATTCAAATATCCATTCCTCATCATATACTGATGTGTCACCCTCGTTATAAATAGGTTGTTTATGGATTTCTAAGTAAAGTACAACAATGATTAAATTAAAATTGCGACTCTAGAGTGCTAGAGTTCCTTGGGATTAATACTTTCAACAAAGAGAAAACAGAGTTTTCAAACTTTGTTGAGCTCAAGAGGCCGGTGGAAAAGGTGTGTTATTGGGTATAAACAGGAACAACACCCAGGTGACTGTTATTTGGTCTCAGAAAGTATATATTGAAAAAGTATCAATCAGAGGATAAAAATTAAAAATTTTACATGGGAAGTTTAATTGCAATATATACAAACGAAGAAACAAAGAGCCAGAGCTATTCCATGAGGCGGATCTGAAACCAATTAACAGTACTCCAATGTAGATATATATGACCTGTATCTGTACTACTGCCTCGACGCGTTTCACAGTAAGCGAAACAAAAAAGGAAATTACGGAGGTACAGACTAGCTCAGGCAGGACCCGGGAAAGACATCCGCCGAAAGACCTACCTACCCAAGAACCAACAAACGCAAAAGATCCTTACCCCCCACCCATTCCAAGACTAAGAAAATGAAAAAAAAACAAAGACACTCCAGATAAGACGCATCAGAGGCCGACCCTGGAAGAATTAAGAAAACGAACACAGAAAGGAAACCTATTCTGACTACTCAAGGAAACCGGGACAGAGGAAATATCGAGAAAGCGAATAAAAATAAAAAGAGGCTCAAGAAAGCGGCAGCAAGAGTTGTAAGAACAAAACAGTAAAAAAGGCAAAGAGGAGATGGGCAACCGAGCGCGGGGAATCTGGATCTACCAAGAGGGAAAAGCGTTCAAATAATAAAAGGGAGGAACGTGGCTAAACGTTTGAACAAGGAGGATACCGAATAATGTGGTAAGATATACAGTTGAGGAGAAAATGCTGAGCGATTAAATAGTTACAGGCGGTGCTTGGTTGCCTTATTTAGTTTATACCTAACAAACAGGTTACCACCCTATGAGCCTCACCTCTTGAGCTGTTGAAACTCTGTATTTTGAAAATTTATTATTGGGACTGGTTCAAAATGTAGCGGTTCTCGAGAGATACCCACATACCTTGTGATATATTATGTCGGTTGATGCTAAAACTGGGGATTATGGATGGTTGGCCCAGAGTGGCATTGTGGCATATGCCAGTGTGAAATATCGCTGAAGGTTTGTAGTGAGACAGGACTACGGACTCCGCTCGTTGGCTGGCAGAGACTCTCTATCAGTGCCCTGGCAGGAAAGTGATCTTCTCGGGGAAGGCGGGGGGGGGGGTGATGAAAGGAGAGCCCAACAGCCGCCTCACCAGTGATCTCTTAGGTACGGTTGGCAGCAGAGCTCTCCTCTCAAGGAGGGGGGGGAGAGCGGCTTCCACAGCACCCCCCCCCCGTGATCTCTTAGTGTCGGGTGAGCGGCCAATATCCTTAGACACCCCATTATATGTACATGTACCTCGAATCAAAGGAAACCCATTGGATAGGAAAGTTTGAGTAGCCCAGGGTTCCAAACTCTCCCTGCAGGGCTTCCCCTTTTCTATATTACCAGGAAAATAACTCTGTAGCATTACAGATAGGGCGTCCTTAGAAAAAAAAAGAGTGGCTAGTGTAAATGGGCGGTAACCTCCTGGGCGTTCTACCAGGTACCCCCACCTGATGCCCCCAGTGACGTATTCTAAAAACTAAGGGACATCCATCAAAATAGGACGTTAGGCAAATTTGGGAGCAAAAAATTTATATTAGACACGATCTTATTTTCGGGGGAGGGGGAGGAGGGAGAAACACAGTAGCCAGTGGGAAGCTTTATGGCCATGCCTTGTGGGTGTTTATATACCACATGACATTCATTTTGAAGGTAATAAGGTTGCAATTACATTGTGCAATTAATTTTCGCAATGCGGGGCCATTACACTACTAATGTGAATATTACTAGAATATTCACAAATATCGCAATATTGCCTATGCCGCCTCATAACTGATCTTTTAATAAACGTCACCGTGTATCTCGAAATTGGTGCAATCTTCAACCATGTACGGACTAATGACTAATCGTTAGAGCCGATGGTCACATTTTTCGACTTGCTAGCTTTGGGAGCTGATGCAAAGACTCTGAAAGTTTATCTTAACCAAAAGTGTGGAGATGTAGAGAAGGGTTGTGAGAACATTTGAAAAAAAAAAGGTTTTGATCTAGCCAATGTAGTTTTGCATCAAAAGTAAGTTCAAAACAAAGTCGAAATACAGATTTTTGCAATTGGTTCTGGACTGACTGTGAACTTAATTTGTGCAAAAAACTATTTGTGTTAGAGAACACACTTCTTTTTGTAATGTATCCCCCAACACTTTCTTACACGCCAGCAAGTTGATGATGATACCATGCTCAGGTGCTTTGCAATTAGTCGAAACCGGCGAAATGGTTAGATTTTGAAAAAAAATTCGACCATCTCTACAATCTTTAGAGATGGTCACATTTTTTCGACTTGCTAGCTTTGTGAAGCTGATGCAAGCCTCTGAAAAATTTTATTCGCAGAGATACCCAAATGCTGGAGAGGTAGAGAAGGGTTGTGGAACATTGAAAAAAAAAGTTTTGCTCTAGCACATGTCGTTTTTGCCATAAAATTAGTTCAAAATCAAAATTACAGATTTTTGCACTTGTGACTTGACTGAACGTTGAATTTGTGCAAAACTATTTTGGTTAGAGACATACTCTTTTTTGAATAGATCCCCAACCCTTCTGTACATCTCCAGCACGTTTAGTGATGATACCATGTTCAGGGGCTTTGCAATTAATGGAAATGGTCGAATTTTGAAATTCGACTAGCTCTAGCCAGTGTAGTGATACATATTAATGAGCGTTCTGTATGCAGAGAGAGGGACGTATACATATAAATTTGATAAAAGCTTATGATTAGAGGGAAAGGCGCGGCCAAGCTAAAAAAAGAAGTGTGATTTCCCTGCAAAGACTACAATTATATTTTTACGCCTCTTAGCGCACCATGTGCGGCAGGGAAAAAGGCGGCACCACAAATATATAATAATAAAATGCATATGAAACGCCGAAGAAAAAACTAAAATATTCCACACAAGGAACTCCTTCAGTGAGGGAGTTTGTAGCAACCGGAGAGGAGGGTAAAGCAAAAGCGTTCGGGTACACAAAACTCGGGGCGCGCGCAGCCAGAAATAATCTGAACATTGGTAGTCAACCGGATTGTGTGAGAAAGCTATAAGTCAAGTAAGGGAGGGAGAATGGCAGAGCGGGAAGCGTCTTACTAACCTTGGTGTAAGGCTACGCCGCCTGAAAGAAGCCAATGCAGGTGTCTGTACAACGGAATAATAAAGTTAGCATGATCGGGCAGATGCGCTCGTTGTTGTAGTACACGTATTCATAGAGACGCAGTGTGATATTCATACACGAGCCAACAGCGTATGTCATGCAAATGTCCCCAAAACACTGGAGGTTTATTGGGAAATTTATTTCTACAGATTGTTTTTTTCTTTTGTTAATGCTGAATGAAAGGAATGAAAATGTTGCGCAGCCTTAGATTGATGATATGATCACGCTTTCCATAAAATTCCTTACGCTATTACACTATTAAGGTGCCCCCATTACACAAGTAGGTACCCATGAAACACCCACAATCGATTAGGAGAGTGGTGCCCCTTCAAAACCAAATTTTTTTTCCAAAAATTTGACCATTTCGAGATAATGCAAAGCCCTGAACATGTGTCATCCCCAACTGCTGGAGATGTAGAGAAGGGTTTGGGGGTTAACGCAAAAAAAAAAGTGTGCTCTAACATAAATAGTTTTTGGACATAAAATTAAGTTCAAAGTTAAGTCAAAATTTCAAAAATCGGAATTCCGACTTTGATTTTGAACTTAAGTTATGCCAAAAACTACATGTGCTAGAGCAAAACTTTTTTTCTTATGTTTCCCACAACCCTTCTTTAATTCCAGCAATTTTGTTGAGGATACCATGTTAGAGGCTTTGCAATCAGCTCCACCAAGTTGCAAGTCGAAAAATTGACCATCTCTAAGGCATTAGTCATTAGTCGTACAGTGTAAAAGGGGCACCATTTTCGGCATACAATTTATGCCACCGATCGATCAGTGGTGACGCTTAAAAATAAAAAGATCAGTGAGTGAGCGGCATAGGCAATAGCAATCAGCTCACAAAGTCAGCTAGTCGAAAAATTGAACCATCTCTAGTCACCATAAGATGGTCGAATTGTTTTAAAATTCAAACATTTCGACAATTTAGAGTTAAATTGCAAAGCCCCTGAACATTGGTATCATCACCAAAAACGTGCTTGAGATGAGAGAAGGGTTGGGGTATTACTCCAAAAAAAAAAGGATCACTCTGACACAAACAGAGTTTGCACAAATTAAGTTCAAAAGTCAAGTCAAAATTTTGAAATTTGAATTTCAACTGGATTTTTTGAATTAATTTATGCAAAAAATACATGAGCTAGGAGCAAACATTTTATTTTCAAATGTTCCCGCAACCCTTATCTACATCTCCAGCAAGTTTGGGTGGTTGAGGACCATGTTCAGTGGCTTTGCAATCACCTACAAAGTCAGCAAATCGAAAAATTCGAACCATCTTAGTCACACGCTGCGCCTCGATTGTCGGGTCAATCGATAGGAAAAAAAAAAGCTCGCAGTATCAGGGACCCCGTTTTAAAGGGAATTAATGTGTAAAGGTACACACCGATTCCAGTTCGATGGGGTCCTGATCCGGTGTTGTTGTAAGCAATTTTTTCTACGAAAAAAAGCTCACAAACCACTGGCTGGGTGCTGCGGGAGAAGCGGACACAGGAGGGGGGTCTTGTCGTGTAGTTTACACAGCTGTCTTAGGCCCCGCCCCTTTACATAGCACGCGATATTCCAATATCAAACATCAATGTGACCGTTTCGTGAGTCGCTCCTAACTTTAAGTTTAACCTTCTGAGCGTTCTCCCCGGTTAACTCGGGCTGAGTTCATGCATTCATGAAAACTTAGCCCAGTTACGAGATGGCACCTCGAGGTCTCCAGTATTCTACGGCTAGGTCGGAGAATCGGCATGTAGCCGAGGCTTACGGGTCCGCCCCCGATCGCGTCACCGGTGACGCGAAGGAGGGCTGGGGTAGGCGGCGCCATAGACCTCGTCAAACTGGGGGGGCGTTGTCTTTCTTTAGCATAAGTCTTAGTGTAGGTCCTCCAGCTGAGCAGGAAGTCGCGTTTTGAAAAACCGTGACACGTGGCAAACGCTCAGGAGGTTAAGGGATGAACACACTTTTTTCCAATGCATCCAAAATCAAAGTATTTCAAGAAGATCTTATTCTGCGGAGTGCCCGCCAAGGAGCGAGACAAGTAAACATTAAGCTGCTCACTTTAGATGCCCCCATACCACCTTTAATCTCTGCGTCAGATATCCTTTAGATCTACCAACAACAATGTATGCTGGTCCTCTGCGATTGAACACAGACTGCTGGTGGTTAGAAAGTCCGTTCAGATTACAGTGTTTTTGGAAAAAAACAAAAGGAGATCTAAGAAATCTGACAGAGAAATCCTAAAGGTGTATGTTTTTATTGGTTTGGAGGGGGCCTTTAGAACAGGATCTGCCGTTTTCCTTAAAAACAACAAGACGGTAATGCCCCAAGCTTATTGTTGCTGAGGGCGTTCCACTCCAGTACGTGCGGCTGCGGATTCAGCAACGCGCTCCTCCAGGCTCGTTGTTGCGAAGAGACCTGAGGACATGTTTTAGGGAGATGTAAATGTATTTCAGTTCGTGTGAAGTAAAGATTTTCAATCGGTTTTAGACTCAAAATATAAAAACAACAAAACAAATAAACGTACTTACCACATGGTCTTGAATCTAGCACAGCGATCCCTGTAGAGAAAAAATCCAAAAATGGCACATAACTTAAGCTACCCAACCGATAAACCTTTAGATTCTCTGTCAGATTACCTTTACATCTCCTTTTGTTTACCGAAAACCAGTAATTGAGGGGACTTTTTAAGCCATCAAGTTACCTGTGTTCAATCGCAGAGGACCCGGCCACTGACATAGTTGTTGGCTAGATCTAAAGGATATCGACAGAGAGATCTAAAGGTGTATGACCAGTTTTCAGTGAGCTCCTCAGGTGAGTACCAGGGAGATGGTTGTTTGGTACTCCACCCCATATGTAGGGGGTCTCCTCACTGGCTCCCTCACTGTCCTCTGTGTCAGCCCTGCATGGTAGCCTGCTGCAGATGGACCTCCTGTTCCTGATAGAGATGTCGAAATTTTTCGACTTACTAACTTTGTGAGGCTGATTGCAAAGCCCCTGAAAACGCGTATCATCACAAAAATTGCTGGAAAGGTAGAGAAGGGTTGGAGGAAGGAACATTTGAAAGAAAAAAAGTTGGCTCTAGCACATGGTCGTTTTTGCATTATTAAGTTCAAAGTTAAAAGTCGAAATTCCGATTTTCGAAATTTTGACTGGGACTTTGTTGAACTAATTTGTGAAAAAACGATGGTCGTTAGAGACATTCTTTCTTTTTTGCGTAGACCCCACCCTTCTCTACATCTCCAGCACCTTGGTTGATGATACCATCTCAGGGGCTTTGCCATAAGTCGAAACCGTCGAAATGGTTGAAATTCGACTATCTCTTAGTTCTGATTGATCCTCCGATAGCTGTCTCCATCCAATGGTCACCAGGCGGCTTGGGGTCACATGTAACTCTACGTCCAACCACCGTGTGAATACCCCCCGATCTCATACCTCAGTGAGTGTGACCCCCAGCTCTCATACCTCAGTAGTGTGACCCCCCAGATCTCATACCTCAGTAGTGTGGACACCCCAGATCTCATACCTCAGTAGTGTGACCCCCCCAGATCTCATACCTCAGTAGGTGACCCCCCAGATCTCTACCTCAGTAGTGTGACCCCACAGAGATATAATACCTCAGCAGGTGTGACCCCCAGATCTCATACCTCAGTAGTGTGACCCCCCCAGATCTCATACCTCAGTAGTGTGACCCCCCAGATATCATTACCTCAGTAGTGTGACCCCCCCAGATCTCATAACTCAGCAGTGGGACCCCAGATCTCATACCTCCAGTCTCGTGTGACCCCCAGATCTATACCTCAGTAGTGTGAGTCCCCAGATCTATACCATCAGTATGTGTGACCCCCAGATTCATACCTCAGTAGTGTGACCCCCAGATCCTCATACATCAGTAGTGTGACCCCCCAGAATCTCAACCTATTAGTGTGACCCCCCGATCTCATACCTCAGTAGTGTGCCCCCCCAGATCTATACCTCAGTAGTGTGACCCCAGATCTCATACCTCAGTAGTGTTGACCCACGTATAATACCTCAGTAGTGTGACCCCCAGATCTCATAAATCAGTAGTGTGACCCCCCCCCAGATCTCATACCTCAGAGGTGATCCCCAGATCTATACCTCAGTAGTGTGACCCACGATCTCATACCTCATAAGTGTGACCCGCAGATCTCATTACCTCAGTAGTGTAACCCCCAGATCTTCATATCAGTAGTGTGCCCCCCCCCAGATCTCAACCTCAGAGTGTGGACCCCAGATCTCATACCTCAGTAGTGTGACCCCCCAGTAGATCTATACCTCAGTAGTTGACCCCCCCAGAGCCCCAGACCGATCTCAACATCAGTAGCGTGACCCAAGATCTCATACCTCAGTAGTGTGACCCCCCAGATCTCAACCTCAGTAGTGTGACCCCAGATCTCATTTAACTTCAATAGTGGACCCCAGATCTCATACCTCAGTGTGTGACCCCCAGATCTCAATTACCTCAGTAGTGTGACCCTCCCAGATCTCATTACCTCAGTAGGTGACCCCCAGATCTCATACCCAGTGTGTGACCCCCAGCTTCATACCTCAGAGTGTGAGCCCCCAGATGTGATGACCCAGTAGTGTGGGGACCGGCCCAGAGTGTGAACCTCAGGAGTGTGGACCTGACATTTGTGTCTTAGTACGTACCCTAAGGAACAGCAGGCCAAATGTCATCCTGTCATGATGTACCCTCCGATATTTTTGGCGCCCCGTACCCTTTGTAAAGTGTTAGAAGAGGCAGGACTCTCCCTTCTACTTGTCACCCTGCTTGCGGGCATCACGCGGGGCCGCGCCTTAGCGCACTGATGCTTTCAGTTGAGAACCACTTCTTGGGAGGTGTCCTGTCTGTTTTTTCACGTGGTAGACAAACCTCAGAGGAGGATGTGGTGCGCTATATTTAGTTTAGGGGACACGATCACTGACACTGCACGACGCCCAACTGCATTAGTGCAAATATGTAAATATACGGGGTGGCACATAACGTTCGTGAGCCTTCGATGAGTACCAAGGAGATGGTGTTTGGATTCACTTCATATGAAGCGTGGTCTTCCGCGCTGTCCGGCCTTCAGCCTTCTGCATGGTAGATTCTGCTGCGGATGGACCTCCTGGGTTCCGATTGAGCTCCGTAGTGTCGCGCCTCCACAGGTCACCAGCTGGCTTTGGGTAATGTAACTCTCACAGTACAACACGTTGGAACCGCCCAGATCTCATACTCAGTAGTGTGACCCCCCAGTCTCATACCCAGTAGGGGGTGACCCCCCAGATCTCATACCTCAGTAGTGGGACCCCCAGATCTATACCGGTGGTGCGAGTGAGGTGTGACCCCCCAGATCTCATACTCAGAGTGTGGAGCCGGACATTTTATGGGTAGTACGAACCCCCTGAGACT
Source organism: Ptychadena robeensis (assembly GCA_036250615.1). Lineage (NCBI taxonomy): Eukaryota > Metazoa > Chordata > Amphibia > Anura > Ptychadenidae > Ptychadena > Ptychadena robeensis. Next base: position 7,238,345 of record CM070038.1, on the reverse strand, counting down.
ACCTGGCAGTCCAAGTAATATCCAGTTCATAGTCAATCAGCTGTCACACAGGGCTGTTTCTTGTCGAGTTTACCTAATATGCCTCTCTGACTGTTAGCTTGTGTTTTTGGATATGATTTACTTCCCAGTGTCACCCCCTACTGCACTTTCATAGTTGTCATGTTTCCTGCGTTACGCCAAGTGACATAAATGATACATGTAACAGTTAGTGCGGGGCCGCCCAGCACGGAGCGCCTCCAGGAGTTGTTGAGTAGAGGGCTGTGTGTGGGACAATAAGCGGTACGCAGAGTAGGTGTGGCCCTTTTGAGTACCAGAGTACCGAGGGTATACAGATACCATGTTGCGCACCGGGTATATGGACGTCCTCATACAGACACTCCGTCCTGGTTCCAGCAGAAGCCAAGTAAAGAAGAGACCCGGCAATATAAACATCGGTTTTTCAAGACAGCCCATAACTCCACACCGTACAGCCGCGCATCTTTATTGAATTCTAATGGGTTTTTACTATTATTGTTATTTATTAAACTTCGGCGCGGCGTACGATGGCGAAAATGAGAAAAACCGCGGAGGACGAACAGGAACGCACTTCCAGCATACACCACAGCTCGGCTTGGAAATGAAACGATATTGAATCACCGCGACTACTGTTAAGTACGTCTCGCTGCACAAACACTCGAGTTTGAAAACGCGGGCCGTCGAGTATATTTACCGAGGTAACGTTTTCAACAGCTTTATTGAATCCGTACATTATTATTAAAACGCAAGAGACAAAGTAGATCGAATGCTCCGGGGTTTCACATATAAATAAGGATGGGCCGTACGATGACTGCTTGCCAAAGATCTTCCGCCGTCACCCGTGATCGGGGTCGGGATACATTTCAGTAATGACTTTTGTGGTGAGGGAAGTTTTGGGTCGTAAGAGCGGAGTTTTACAATGTGAAAACGACGATCGATCAATTAAAGCGGTTTAAACTAAAACAAAAAGACACACGATACATGAAAGAAGCACATTATTACAGTGGGTTGCAAAGTAGTCAACCCTCTGACTGCATTCTGATCGGCGTCGTCCTGTTCGGCCTGTGAGGGAGGTGGACGGCCTGTGTGGTGGGTACAGTGTGCCATGACTCCTCCATTTCTGATGATCGCTTGAACAGGCTCTGTGGGATGTGTAAGGCTTGGAAATCTTTGTGTAGCCTAAGCGGCTCTTTCATTCTCAATAACTTTATCCCGGACCTGTCTGGTGTGTTCTTGGACTTCATGGTGTTGTTCTCCCAATATGCGCTTAAGGCTAGCCATACACGGTAGATTCCTGAGCGATCGGATCAACGCTCGATCGATCCGGTGAAGCCACAGGCGCGTCGTTGACCAGACAAGGTGTGCCTACCCCTTAGGCCCGATTCCTGGACGATGCTGTTACCAGTCGATAAATCACAAATGTAACGCCCCTGTGTGCGCGCGATCAGAAAACACCAACAGGTGGGCCCTGGCGATCCGAGTTTGGGGGCCATGTCGATCGGGCAGGGTCGATCGGTCAAGGTGGGCTGCACTCGATTCTCGGTCGATAGATGGCGTGCACCGGTGATCGATCGGCCCGGAATAGTGTGGGGAGGAAATCGACCTGTGTATGGCCCACTTTAGAAAACCCTCTGAGGCCACACAGAGAGCAGCTGTATTTGTAATGACAATAGATTACACACATATTCAATCTATTATCATTAGCACTTACAGGCATGTCT
>CM070038.1:7222696-7233668 GCA_036250615.1 Ptychadena robeensis | reverse complement strand
AGTGTGCTCACTAGCGACATTGTGCATTGTGGCTGAAATTGGTATTGCAGGGATACATTATACACATTGAGTAGCTGTACAAAAACTTCATTTCAAACACAACTGTATTACACTATATTACATTTTTAGATTTCTGGGGGTCCCAGTCGTCTTATACGCTGGAAAATACGGTAATTATATTATTGTTATTATATATTATATAAAATTGAAACAACAATAATAACACACATTTATAAAGGGGTGATCTTCAAGGGGTGATATGTAATTGTCGCCCCAGCTATACTCTGTATGGAGTTGATAGCCTTTACCTTGTTGTATAAAATGTTATCCGGCGGGTTCTTAAGCACAAGCGAGGAGTTTCAGTCAGTTAAATCCGCACTGCGCTCGAGATGGTGTTTGGATCATGAAAGGCCACATGACGAGTCCATACAAAGGAACAGAGTGCATTAGGCATGGCTGCGCAGCGAAGGGCGGTGGACGCGGCCTGATGTATGTCAGCAGGAATCCAGATAAATATAGAAAGCTGCGCACCCACCGCTGCTGTTCAGTATATCTGTATTGTAAGCCCCTAGAATCAAAGAGAACGCTGACGCATTGGATCACCTCTTCTGTAGTTTTTATCAGGAGATTTTAACACAACACAAATGAAATACTTAAAGCGGACCGATCACCGAAGTTCATGTTTGCATCAATGGCAGAAATACCTAGAATGAGTAAATTAACTCCCCTCCTGTTCCTCACGGCACCATCTCCTCCTGTGCTGTCCTGTCAATACTGCTCTGTATGAGATGGTGCTGTCCAGCGAAGATCAGAGCCCCAGCAGTGCATACTTACCATTCTGTGCTGTCCCAGTGGCTCCGATCTTCTGTACAGGCTTCTTCACTGATGCTTATGTCCTACCCACCCCCGAGTGACGTGGTGACCTCTCTCCCTGGCTCTAATGACGCACGTCGTGTCGCAACTAAAAGGCTCAATGGGTCTGAGAGCAGTTATAGCAGGGACAGTTCCTAATCTCCATTCTGCATTGAAATGTACCTAAACTTTCTTCTCCATTGAAAACCATTACAAACCCCCCAGTGGCCACTCAAGGTATTACATTCTGAGTTAACCCCAGGAAGCCTAGCAGATAAAGATGGAATCTCTCATGTGATTCAAGGGAACAGCAGGTAAGTATATTTTTTTTATTTGGATTGTGGAGCGCTCGGCCACCATCATACCACCATCAAATAGCTGTAATAATTTATATAGTTAATATTAATGTATATATTGTGAGGGATTAGTGGTAGAGCGGCAAGGTGCGGTACTCTGGACAGGTCCCCAGCAGGTGAAAGGAGGCACAGCAAACAGGTTCGCAGGTGAAAACACACGGTTGGTTCATTGTGCAAAGTCCTATATACAATATGTACAAGCAAGGAAATAACATCCAAGGGAAACAGTCCACAGAAACATGGGTTTGGTAGCTCAACACAGAGAGTCCACACAGGTACACGCTGCTCCCCAGTCATACACAGTACTGGTTCCAGGGTGGATCATCTGATAGAGCAGGTGAGGAGATCATATAGAGCCGTAACAAGCTCTAATGAGAAAACAGCACACAGCTGTAACTACCCTGAACCAGGCCCAGCAACGCCAGCTCCCTCTGCTGGTCAGATAGCAAAGTACTCTGCATATTGCCGGTACCTAGGACACACATATATCCCATACTGGATACAACCAGAGGATTTGACAGGCTTCCTGTCACAATATATAAATATATTTTTTAACCCTAAACTTCTGGCCCCTCCCTAGTACTTCCTATATAAACTATATCTCTGTACTTCCTCCTTGCCAGATTATTGTTCTCCATGCGTATAGCTCGCTCTGCTGCTTTTGCTTATTGTTCCTTGGTTATTACCTTCCATGTACCTACCCTTGGCTGCTGACTACTGGACTACGCTTCATTGTTATTTGACACCTTTGGCTTTTTTGCCTACACTTGTTACTGGACTACGCTTCTGATTAATCCCTTATATTACCACTGTTGATCCTTATCACTGTTTTAGCAACTGGACTCTGAACCTGAACCTAGATCGTTACAGTCCAACTTACCTGTCTGGGTGTTCCCTGGTCTCCCTGTTGGTGGTCCAATGATCTTTCTTCTGTATTCTGTAGTCTATCTGCTGCATTCCCAAGCGCCATCTTGTGGACATTTTGTTAATCTTTACTGGAGATGGTGGAATTTAATTTTGAGAACTCCACTTTCTGACATTGCAAGTAGCATTTTCCACCCTAGGCTTATACTCGAGTCAATATGTTTTCCCAGATTTTGGAGATAATATTATTATCATATTATTATCATTTATATATATATATATATATATATATATATATATATATATAGCGCCAACATATTACACATCCCTGTACAAGAGCAGGACTATACATCCAGCATGCGTGGTATGCCCGGGCTCACAGATCACATAATTCTGAACACAAGGACACAGATGATAACCATAATGGCTGCAATTGGCCTGAAATCCACATCCAAGAGCTGTGCGTAAGGGAAGCATTAAAGATTTACACTCTTCATTAGAGACGGTACATTCCAATTTAAACCATAGGGTCGTCTAGACTGTATAAAAAAATAAATATCCAAAATACTTCCCGTCTTGGCGGCGGCGAAAAGATCTCTTCACCTCGTTTACCGGTTTAATTTTCTCTATACCCCGCGCTGTCTATAAATTCTGATTATTGAAGTCAACAAAATGCCGTGCTCTGTGTGCATCCTCGTGTACTGCAGTGTCATACAGATGAGCTCTTACACAACGTCTTACACAAAGTCTCCTAATTATCCTCTCCACACATTGGACGCTCCGTCCTCTGCATATATAATGACCGAGGCGCTGGGCCACATACATGGCGCTGTAACTGAGCTGCTCTCCATTGTGGAATATCGCCGCTATATAAATGTCTTCCGCCTATTTATCTACAAAAATCACCTTTTCACCCCATTATATTTACTTTAATTCCATGTCTCGGTCTTCTTATGTCAGTGCTCCCCCAAACTTCCTTTATGTGGAGCGCCCCCTCCTGTCTATACAAGGGCTCGTTACCTGGACTACATGTCCCAAGAGCACTTGTATGAGTAAAGCTAGCCACACACGGGTAAATTCCTGTGCAATCAACCTCCTATCAATCACACTTGGTGACGTCACAGCCTGGTGTGGACGTGCTGATTTAGGATTCTCCAGCCTCTGTCCGCAGTGGGGTGGACTCTCCATGTGGCGTTTGCTCTTAGCCACCCCACCGCAATCTTAGCATAGGTTCGGACTGGACTCCGCAGGGTAAAAAGTAACTGGGGCTTCCAGGAGCAGTGCATGCTATTTCGCTCACCGGCTGCCCTCACGCCGGACCAAACTGAGGCACGATTAGAAACTTGGGGTGGGTAGCGTGCCCACTTACCTCCACTCCATCAGACTCCTTCCTGCTGAGCTGACACAGGTGGATGGACCCTCCCTTTACATACCCAGGAAACCCAGGAGGATCATGGTCCTGGGGCATTAAAGGGGGGACATTACCCTTTAATGTATGTGGCACTACACTAGACTGGCTACATACAGGGGTGGGTCTATAACTAGGGTAGTCACCCCAACACAGGAAGTGCCTGTTGCATACATTTATCTCCCTAGCGCTCAGCCCGTAGCCGGGCGATTGCCGCAAAGTACAGAGTACTCTGAATTTCCCGCCTCTACACATCATGGTAGATCTAATGGAAATTGTATGGAGTGATCTACAGGTGTATGGGGGGCTAAATATCTCTTCTACTAAAACAATCTTGATATTGAATTATTCTGAGTCAATGTTTGGTCAATAAAATAAACTTTATTGTCACTGCTTTGTTCTATACAACTCGACTTTCATGTTCAGACAGAGCAGGGAAGAGTTAAAGCCTTACTTTCGAAGACACATTTTTACAATAGTAAAATCCACTCTCACCTACTGTTCTGGTATCCACCGTACAACCTTAGATCCCAATACACTTCAGAGCCTAATACAGATCAATTACCAAACGAGCGGACAGTACATTGAATTCTTGTAGCTGATTGGGAGAATTGATTTGTACATTTGTTATATTGATTGGAAATAGCATGAGAAAATCACATAGTGTATGTTACTTGTATTAGTATTGTTTAGAAGGTGTTGATGACCTTCCAGAATGCAACTAATCCAATGGATACGTGTTCTTTATATCTAAGTGCCCTTTTGCTTTTCTTAAGCCCCTCATACACCTTACAATCCTACCATACAATTTCCGTACATCAAATTTTGTTCTACCAAAACCATGTAATATGAGGACCTTTCTAAACCTTCCAATCGCTATGTACAGGAGACCCGGGCACTACATCGCATGTGATATATACCCTTCCAATCACTATGTTATTCTATCAGGGAGGACTCGGCACTACTTTGCAGTGATTTATTACCTGTCAATCACTATGTCTTCTATCAGGGCGGACCCGTGCACTACATGCAGTGAGTTTATAATCCTTCTCATCACTATGTATTCTATCGGCCGGCCGCGCACTACATAGCAGTGATATTTACCTTCCATCACTGTGTATTCTATCGGGGAGGCACCCAGCACTATCTAGCAGTGATTTTGATACCTGTCCTTCCTATGTATTCTATCGTGAGTCCCCGGCCTACTGCGGGGTGTGTTCTACCTGGCTTTCCATCCTTGTATTTATCTGGGGGCCTCGGCACACATGCAGTGATATATACCTTCCAATCACTATGTATTCTATCTGGGAGGATCCCGGCCACTACATCGCATTGGATATATCCCTTCCATCCGTGTTTCTTTCAGCAGGTCCAGCCTACTTCGTTTTCCTTCCTATCACTTTTGCTTCTGAGTACCCCCTGCACTACATAGCAGTGAGTATGTACCTTCCAATCACTATGTCTATCTATCAGGGAGGACCTGGGCACTACTGCGTGAGGATATACACCTGTCCAGTCACTATGTATTCTATCTGGGAGGACCCGGCACTACGACTAGCATTGATTCTATACCTTCCCTCACTATGTATCTTCCTATCAGGTGAGGGACCCGAACTACAAATGCTCGTGATATATATGCTTTCCCATCACTATGTATGTCTATCAGGGAGGACCCCGGTCACTACATAGCGTGACTATATACTTTCCCGATCACTATGTCTTTCTATCAGGGAGGAGGCCCTGCACTACGAGCAGTGGATATCTACCTTCCAATCCACCTTGTATTCCTATCAGGCAGGGGGCACCCGGCACTCATAGAGAGTATATACCTTCCGATCACTTGTATTCTTCAGGGAGGACCTGGCACTACCTAGCAGTGATATAGATTTTTCCAGTCCCCCCACTGTTTCCTCCTTTGAGTGCGGATCAATCTGTTCACAGGTGGGCTGCTGTCAGTTTGCACACCCATCGATTGTTGTTTGGGTTTTCGGTTTATTGTCTCCTATGTTTTGGCGCGCTCCCGGTTGCCACATGATGCTCATCCTCAAATTCCCCTTTGGCTTTTCCACATGTTGTTTGTGGTTGAAGGACGTTGTTAGCACTCGCATGGTGAAAATATACAATCACTGTGACCATCTCATTTTGAAGGTATCACAATGTGTGTTTAGTAGTTTGTCCATATATCATCTCTTCATTCATGGTCCATCACTACTCAATTGTGTATATATGCCGAATATCGAATATTGTAGAATTATTCTCTGAATATTGCCTCTGGCCGCTGATCCTATCACGGAATTGCACGGGTGGATCTAAGCGTCTATGGCCGGCCTATTACATGGTACCGCTGTTTTTCGGTGTGTATAGTGCGAGGACTGTATGTTTCGCTTTGCCGTGTCTTATGACGCAACCCACTTCATTCACCACTTGTAATTACCTGCTTTCTTCCGCACATCAATCATCATTTTTGCCTCTAAACTTCCGCATCAACGTATTCACCAACACACCAACAAGTCGGATCACTTTTGTCGTCTTTACAATCCGGACACACGAAGGGGCGTCCTGCAACGCCAAACACAGAAACCATACCTTGATTGGCCGAACGTCTCGCGCTTAAGTCGGCCCTCCAGCGTTGTTATGGTTCCCTCTGCTGTTCCTCGCTGTCAGAGTGGCAGGTATGAGCCTAGGCTGCATCTGATACGGCAGGAGGTGGTGTCCCTTTTTCTGACAGGCAGGGGGGTGTCTTTTTTAGAGACGACCCCTCCCACTTGTGTTACCGATCTCTCTCGCCTAGGCAGGAGGCGTAACAAGCTTTGCCATGGGTTACTGGGAATTCTCCCCCATCAGCCCGCTGTGTCTCGTCTCATGGCTTCACAGATGTGACGTCTGTGAGCCTTTGGTGAAGAGGGGAGCGAGAAGCCTCTTTCTCACACATCTAGAGGTGAATCCATGCCGAGTTGGCACATCCCTTTCCCCTCCCTCTCCCCCACAGGGATCTGTCAGAGGATGTCTCGCTGTCCTGTTAGTAAACCGCTATGCACTGAGTGGCCCCCTGACGTGTAAGTAGTCTATACCAGTGGTGGGCACTGAGTTGCTATGGCCACCAAGTGCGGCCCCTCGGCTCATACAGGGGCCGCCCATAGCATTGATCGACCCCTACCCCCCAGGTAACTATCCGTCCCCCCGCATGCGTGTGACCCATCGCCACAGTCCGAGTAGAAATCTCAACCGCACCCCCCCCCCCTTCTCGCCACCCCCTCCTCCCCTGCCCCAGGGTGTTCAGAGCTCATATTGTAGACCTGGGTTTCTTTCTGTCTGTCCTGCGATCACCTTGCATTTTACTGATGTAGGACCGCGTAAAGCTGATTAGGGAAAGCTGGGTCAGTTGGTGTGACCCACTTCACAGTTGAGTTTTGCTATTGCCCTATGCATTACAGTTTTTAACAGGTTTTGTTGGGGCCACATGTGGAAGGACTCAGGTGGGGCCGCTCCGACACACCCAGTGGGCCTGCATGCGGCCCCTGGTGCCGCCGGTTGGGTTTTACCTAGGATCTTCCCTATGGAAAGGGAGTGCCCCCCCCCCCCCCACACCCCGGGGGCCCGGTATCTGTTATAAGTACACACAATGAACCATATTGGGGCCTATGTGGGGCTTTTTTAGGGCACCAGTCAGAATACACAGAGACTAAGCTAAACAGTGCGTTATTTTGTGCTGTACTAGGATGGTTGAATTTTTTTTTAAAATTTGACTACTTTCGCCGTGTTTCGTCGATCGACTTAATTGCGAAGCCCCTGAGCATCAGTTCATCACCAACTTGCTGGAGATGTATAGAAGGGTTTGTGGGGTAGTCATCTGCTGTCCTAAAGGTAAGGGTGTCTCTAACCCAAATAGTTTTTTCACAATTAGTTTCAAAGTCATGGTAAAATTCGAAATCGGAATTTTGACTTTAACTTATGAACTTAATTTATGCAAAACCTACATGTTGCTAGAAGCAACAACTTAATTTTTTTTCAATGTTTCTCCAACCCCTCTCTACACCTCCATCCAAGTTTGTAATGATTACCATTTTTAGAGGGGGCTTTGCAATAATCTCAAACAAAGTTTGCAAGTCAAAAACAATTGACCATCTCGAGTGCTGGTGACCCCTATAACACATATAGAATCTGATAAAAGATTGCTGTTCTGACAGACAAGTATACCACACATATTGCAAGCTATACAAAAAACATTCCAGAACTATACATACCATATATCTACGCCCTGGACCCTTCGTGTCCACAAGGGAATCATAAGATGGGAGCACCCGGTCACATCCACCTCAAGTAGAACAAGTCTGCAATCGTTGAATGGATTCCGGGGGTCCACAAAAAGGAACGATTCAGGTGTCTTTCTTTGTCTGTGTAGGAAATGCTGGGAAGAAAGGGGTGTGGGGGTGTTGTTCAGCTGCTGCCAGAAGATCGATCAGGAAGTGGCGTTTCTCTGCCCTTATTCAACTGTCTCCACCATCAATTTAAAACATGATGAGGTAAGGTCATTTTATTTGTTTTTGTGTACAGATTTTCAGATCGAACTGCTGAAGGTACAGTGGCTTGCAAAAGTATTCATCCCCCTTGGAACTTTTTCCACATTTTGTCATCATTACAACAGCCACAACAGGATCTATTTTATTGGATTCCACGTAAAGAGCCAAAAAAGTGGTGACACGGGTGAGAAGAAGGAAAATCGACCTGATTCCAACTTTTTTTTTACAATAAATCACCTAACCAACCGCAAAGTGGGTGTGTATAATTATTCCGATTTCGCCCCCTTTGTCGGTGAGTTCAGTTGCCCAAGACATTGCCCTGTATAGTGCTAATGACTAATAGAGTGGAATAATGGCGTGTAATCAATGTCATTACAAATACGCTGCTTCTGTGATGCCCTCAGGGGTTTTCTAAAAGTGGCCATACACAGGTCGATTTCCCACACTATTCCTGGCCGATCGATCACCGGTGCCACCCCGATCTAATCGCGAGGATCGAGTACCCCCCGCAGCCCCACCTTTGACCGCTCGGCCCTGCCCGATCTACATGGCCCCCAATCGATCGGCCCTGGACCAACCTGTTGGTGTTTTTCTTTCTTTCTGATCGAGCGGGCGCACATCAAGGGGCGTTGCCATTTTTGAATTTCCGCTGGTACGATCGTGCAGGAATCGTGGCCTAATGTGTGTTATGCACGACTTGATGGTCATCGATCCGACGCCTGTGGCTTCACCGGAATCGTATCGAGCGTTTATATACGATCGCTCGGAATCTACACGTGTAGGGCTAGCTTAAAGAATATTGAGAAACACCACCATGAAGAGTCCAAGAACACACCACAGGTCCGTGATAAAAGTTATGAGAAATGTAAGCAGGCCTTAGGCTCACAAGATTTCCAAGCCTTGAACACCAACAGCACTGTTCCATCATTCAGAAATGGAATGAGTATGGCACAACTGAACCTACCAAGACAAGGCCGTCCACCGTCCACTCACAGGCCGAACAAGGAGAGCGCCGATCAGAAATGCAGTCAAGAGGGTTGAATACTTTTGCAACCCACTGTAAGTAATGTGCTTATTTCATGTATGTGTGTTTTTTTGTTTTAGTTTAAAACCGCTTTAATTGAATCGATCGTCGTTTTCAAAGTTTGTAAAACTCCGCTCTATTAACGACAAAACTTCCCTCGACCTAAAAAGTAATTACATGAAATGTATTCCCGACCGAACGAGGTGACGGGCGGAGAGAATCTGGTGCAGAGCAGTCATCGATTACGGCCCATCATTTATTTATATGTGAAACCCCGGAGCATTCGATATACTTTGTTCATTGTCGTTTTAAATAATAATGTACGGAATTCAATAAAGCTTGTTGAAAACGTTACGCGGTAAATATTACTCGGAGCGGCCGCGTTTCTAAACTCGAGTGTTTGTGCAGCGAGACGTACTTGAGACAGTAGTCGGGGTGATTCAATATCAGTTTAATTTCCAAGCAGCGAGCTGTGTGTGTATTGCTGGAAGTGCGTTCTGTTCGTCCTCTCGCGGTTGTTTCTCATATGTTCGCAATCGTACGCCGCGCCGAAGTTTAATAAATAACAATAATAGTAAAGAAACCCTATTTAGAATTCAATAAAAGATGCGGCTGTAGGTGTTGGAGTTATGGGCTTGTTTTGAAATAACCGATGTTTATATTGCGGGTTTCTCTTCTTTACTTGGCTTCTGCTGGAACCAGGACGGAGTGTCTGTATGAGGAACGTCCATATACCCAGGGGTGCGCATACATGGTATCTGTATAGGCAGGGGTGCACATACATGGTACTCTGGTACTCAAAAGGGGCCACAACCTAGCTCTGCGTACCGGCATTATTGTTACACAGCTCATATGCATACTAACAACTTGGAGGCGCTCCGTGTCTGGGCGGCCGCAGCTAAATGTTACATGTATACAATTTATGTCACTTGGATAACTGCAGGGAAACATGAATAACTATGAAAGGTTGCAGTTAGGGGGGTGACACTGGGAATGTAAATCAATAATCCAAAAAAAAAGATGAAAGTCAGAGAAGGCATATGTAAGGGTAAAATCTGACAAGAGAAAAGCACTGTGTGACAGCTGGAATATGACTATGAACTGGAATATTGACATTTGGACTGCAGGTAGTCTCAGGGGTTAGTTACTTACCCATAAAATGTCAGGGTCACACTACTGAGGTATGAGATCTGGGGGGTCACACTACTGAGGTATGAGATCTGGGGGGTCACACTACTGAGGTATGAGATCTGGGGGGTCACACTACTGAGGTATGAGATCTGGGGGTTCAAACGTGTTGTACTGTGAGAGTTACATGTGACCCAAAGCCAGCTGGTGACCTGTGGATGGAGACAGCTAATCGGAGGCTCAATCAGGAACAGGGAGGTCCATCTGCAGCAGAATCTACCATGCAGAAGGCTGATGCAGAGGACAGCGAGGAAGACCACGCTTCATATGAGGTGAGTACCAAACACCATCTCCTGGTACTCATCTGAAGGGCTCACGAAACGTTATGTGCACCCCTGTATATTTACATATTTAGAATACTTAATGCAGTTGGGGTGTGCAGTTGTTCAGTAGATCGTGTCCCTAAACTAAATATAAGCGCACCACATACATCTCTCTGAGGTTTGTCTACACTGTGAAAAAAATGCAGACAGGACACCTCCAAGGAAGTGGTTCTCAACTGAAAGCATCAGTGCTGCTAAGAGGCGGCAGCGTTGATGCCCGCAAGCAGGGTGAAAAGTTAGAAGGGAGAGTAATGCCTACTTCTAACATTTTTACAAATGATGTACGGGGGGCAAAATATATCGGAGGGTACATTATGAAAGGATGACATTTGGACTGCTGGTAGTCTTAGGGGTAAGTTACTAAGACAGAAAATGTCAGGTCACACTACTGAGGTATGAGATCTGGGGGTCACACTACTGAGGTATGAGATCTGGGG
>CM070038.1:7157460-7170602 GCA_036250615.1 Ptychadena robeensis | reverse complement strand
AATAATTTTAAACACAACTGTATCATCACCAAATGAGTTACATTGCAACTCAAAAAATTATATATCTCATGATATTTGGGTGATGGCACCATGTTCAAAGGATTTTTAATAAAGTCACAAAGTCAGCTTAATAAAAAAAAATCCACCTTAAATGAATGTCTTGAATAATGAATGTCTTATGTATAAAGAGCCTTGGACATATCCTAAATATATACTGTATTTGCTTTAAAAAAAATAAAAAAAAAAGAGCGTAGTTCTCTTTGCACCATGGAGGTGATATGATACTCTCATGCTTTTAACTTGTTCTCATATGATATGATGAGCTGCTTTGCACTTCATCATTGATGCCATTCAATAGGGAAGGGGGGGGGGGGATATAACAAATTTATAGAACAATGATAAATTTGAAGTCTACTTTCGCACATATTTTTTTTCGTATTTCTGAACAGAGAACTGTGTGACCTTCTAGCACTGAAACACTGTGATTCATAAGTGACATTGAAAGGATTCTATGGGTTGATTAAAGGACCAGCAATTATAAAAGCTTCAAGTAGATGTGAACGTGGAGAGGGATCCTAGCAACGGCAAAGACAAGTATTCTGTGAAAACTCTGGAGTCACATTTATAAACTCTTTATCAATTACAAAAGGTTCATGGAAAATTACCTGGAGACACAATATTTCCCCCCGAAGGCAGCTTACTGGGGAAGGGAATGAGATCTGATTATTCACGCGGGTTTGATGAGGCGGGCAAGCTGCTGCGAAATGGTTAAAGAAAAACATTTCCAAGGGCATTTGAGTGTTTCGGAAGAAGAATCTCTGTGCAAACTCACAAGGCTGCATCTGAGCTCCATTGTGATCAAGCTTTATTCTCCAATAATGAAGTTACTGTGTAGAGATGGTATACTGAGCCTTCCTCCATCAGCTACGAACAGATGGCTCGGAATACACAAGATCTAATGCATGATGATACTGAGCTGAGAAAGAAGCCTGGTACTGGTGGCATACAGCTAATACTGGTAGGGAGAATGCAGGATAACTGGCAGACAATGGGAGACAATCACATTTAATAGAACTTAATGTTTGCATACAGCAGACAGCTGCTGCCGCTGCGGCTTCTGGGAGGAGATATCACATCCGACAACGCACGCGGACAGGTTCAGACTCCATCAGGCTCTTTTACATTTTAAGCATTTTTTCTTTTGAAGGCCACTTATGGGTGAAAACAGAAATAAAATGAGGTTGAATGTTGTTCTGCATATTTTCCTATTGCAAGTTTTTGCTTCTGGACAAGCCCAGGGATAAACTTCCCAAAAAATTTCTTGAGTTCTTGGGTTATTGACACTTGTAGAATGTTCTCCAGCTAGCAATGGGGATCTCAACAGAGTGTCATCGGAGGCATTAACTTGTAGAATGTTCTCAAGAGAGCATTGGGGATCTCAACAGAGTGTTATCGGAGGCATTTACTTGTAGAAAGTTCTTCAAAGAATGTTTTTCATTGTTGGCCTTCACTTGTTAAATGTTCTCCTGCTGGCATTGGGAGTCCCAACAGGATATCATCATTGGTATTTAGTTGTAGAATGTTCTCCAAATTGGCTCAGCAGATTGTCATCATTGGCGTGCATTGTAGAATGTTCTCCAGAGAGCATTGGGGATCACAACAGAGTGTCATCAGAGGCATTAACTCCGATGACACTCTGTTGGCAATTTACAACTGAATACCAATGATGATATCCTGTTGGGATTCCCAATGCCAGCAGGAGAACATTCAACAAGTGAAGGCCAACGATGACACCATGTTGGGACCTAAATGCTAGCAGGAAAAGATTCTTTAAGCCGGCCAATAATGTCCCGATCTATGGCCGACTTTTAGCAGACTCCTGCAGTCGGCTACAGAACGCGATTCCTGTCAGACTGTAGCCAATTATCTCGGAGGGGGATCGGAGGATCGGGCAGAAAAAGAAGCAGCAGGACAGATCCGTGTGCGATCCGACCTGCCGGCTTTTTTCTCAGAAATTCAAGGTGGGCTCCCTTATAGTTGCGGCCGACCAACCTTTTTGTGCTTGGCGGCCGCCCCCTGACCGCGGCCGGGGACTAGCCCATTAAACAGAATGGCCGCGGATGTATCTGCGCCGTGCACAACCGCGGGCTTCCGCTTAAGTGGAAACAAGCCCTTACTCTCCCTCCTTAGTTCTCACCCCGCTTGTGCCTTTATTAGGTAGAGTAACAACCCCTCACTCCTAAGTTACCCTGCTACTAAATAGGAGTAAGGACAGGTAAACCTCCTGATACTGGAAGTGCCGTCATGTGACATCACTTCCTTCATTTGGAACACGGAGGTGTCACTCCACCTCGGCACTTCCTCATTCCAAATACTGGAAGTAACATCAGTGACATCACTTTCTGTAATTTTCCCTTATTGTTCCGGGGCAGGAGAGGACAAAAAAGAAGGCGAAGCGTGTTCCTTTTCTGCCTCTCACCATAAGCACCCTCCACTTTACAGGGGGCCTTAGGGGAAGGAGAGGAAGAAGAAGCATGTTCCTTTTCTTTTTTTCCAATAGAGCCACCCCCCTTTTTACAGGTTTGCCTGTGGCCATTAGCACCCCCCACTCTACAGGGGGCCTAAGGTGGGGAAGGAGAGGAAGGAGAAGCGTGTTCCTTTTCTTCTTCTCCCATGGCACCACCCTTCTGGTCTTCAGCTTTGCCTCTCGCCAATAGCACCACACCCCTCTTTAAAGGGGGCCTTAGGTGGGGAAAGAGAGGAAGGAAAAGCATGTTCCTTTTCTTCTTCTCCAATAGAACCACACCCCCCCCCCCCCCCCCCCCCCCCCCCCCCAGTCTACAGCTTTGCCTCTCGCCATGAGCACCCCCAGCTCTACAGGGTGCCTTAGGCAAAACCTTGCATAGGGCCCCCACAGGCTAGAAACCACACTGCATATAGAAAGACCATTTTAGTGCATGACGTGCTGGTATTATGTTACTAGTTTGGCAATTCTATACGATTTGAGTATCGTGTACCATCAGCCACAATTTTGAGACACCATTAAAAACTTTGCACATTTTTATGGAATCTTATGAGGCAAAGTTCCCTTTCTTGGATGTCTTCAAAGATTCTAGGCACCCAATGATCAATGCGCCGCACAGAAAAAAAAAACACATAGAACTTAGCGAGTTTCATGTTGATAAAGCAAAGCTCATGTGGTATGAATAGTTCAAATTCTGTAGATATAAAAGCCTTAGGACATGGATAGCAAGTTGCTGGATGAATATGTGGTGGATGAAAAAAAAAAAAAAAAGAAAAGCCCCGCTAGAAGATACGCAGCATGGACTCAATCAGACTTACACATCTCAAAAGTAATAGAGACAGGGAGGGAGCACCCCGAACAGTAGTCTAGTGGAGCTAAGCGGGAAGCTGGAGGTGTAGTTTAAAATGAGAGAACTGTCAAGGAAGCGAGCGAGCTGCAGCCCATATGGGAGCTAACAATAAAGCAGAAATCTATGAAATTCTTATTATAACCCAAGAAATAGGTTTTATAGAGTTCTCTTCAGAAGCACAGCATATTACTAGTTGCAGTACAGTCGAATGAAACTTTAGTGGAAAATAAGCTTCTCTGATTCCAGTCTTTATGGCGGCTACAGAGACGGATGAAATTATATGAATTTTGGATGAGTTGTCAGCCTGGAGTAGTAATCGCTTCTGGAGATGGTAGAAAAAGGGCAATGGGGGACGCTGGTGAGGTGATGTCAAGGGTCATCTGTGAACAGGAGCCAGACAAGGAACTTACACAGCGGGGTAGATAACATCTATCAGTGTTCTCTGTCGTGAGGGTCTCTGCTCCATGGCGTGAGCAGGGTAGAGCCGACAATAGAAAAAAACCGAAGCCAAAGAGTCTGTGAATGTCAACAGACACACAAAAACACAGCGGCGTAGTCAGATTGGGATTTGCAAGCATGGCCGAAAATCATTTAGAAATAAAAAAAAGGAAATCTAGCAAAGAATACTGAGCTTTTAAGGCACATTGAAAAATCTGCTGGACTTATAAGGTACATTTAAAGTCTTTATTGTACACATAATTAACAGCCCTAGCGCTTCTGATGGCTCCATCTCGTCCAGCGCTGTTCTGTCAGTAGTGCAGTGGACGAGATGGAGCCGTCCGGCGAAGATCAGAGCCCCAGCAGCACATTCTCACTGTTCTGTGCTGTCCCGGTGGCTCAGATCCTCTCAGCTGGCTTCTTCACTGAAGCTGATGTCACCCCTCTACCCCCACCCCCCCTACCACCCTGACCTGATGACGCGGGACATTCAAATGTAAATTGGGTTTACTTCAAAGAGCACATCTGGAAATCACCCCCAGTGTAATTTCCAGATGTGCTCTTTGAAGTTAACCCTTTCAGAGCGTGTCATAGGGCATTGTATTGGATACAGTGATAACTGTATCCAATACAATTCAAAGTAAAACAAAACACATTTTCAATTGTAATTAAAATGTTTTATAAACAAAAGAAAATATAAAATATTCATAAAAATATGAATACATACTGTTTTGTAATCATTCTTACCAAATAAGTATTTAAGAGATCTTATAATTTATAATTTTTTAATGTAATTTTTTTTTACATAATTGTGTGTTTCGAACATTATTATATTCAGAATGTCTACTAGACCCTTATACGGACATATTTTGGGAAGTTACAGGCCTA
Source organism: Ptychadena robeensis (assembly GCA_036250615.1). Taxonomy (NCBI): domain Eukaryota; kingdom Metazoa; phylum Chordata; class Amphibia; order Anura; family Ptychadenidae; genus Ptychadena; species Ptychadena robeensis. Next base: position 7,165,902 of record CM070038.1, on the reverse strand, counting down.
CAACATCAACAAATTCCATTAGAGTCTATGGTGCGCTTTTGGTACAGAAATCTGGACCTCAGCAGTGCGCTAGGGAGGTTAAATGGACCGTTTAATCGTATCACTAAAGCGACAATCAATAGCCCACATATGAGCCAAACATTACAAATATATATTTATCTATTGGCCTGTCCCAAGGGTTCCAACGCGTTTCGCCTGGTACAGGCTTCATCAGGGATTTCTTGAGCCACACTGTCATATAGCGGGGAAAAAAATACATGTCATATTTAAACCATTGCATGTTCAGCTGGTCACCCATAGGTACTGATAGGTTGGAGTAGATACCTAGATTCCCTTCTACAGGTAGTCCAAGCCTCAGAAAGACCGTCATTGTGGGTGGAGATGGTCGAATTTTTCGACTTGCTAACTTTGTGAGCTGATTGCAAAGCCCCTGAACATTGTATCATCACCAAACTTGCTGGAGATGTAGAGAAGGGTTGTGGGAACATTTGAAAAAAAGAAGTGTTGCTTTAGCACATGTACTTTTTGCATAAATTAAGTTCAATGTTAAAGTCGAAATTCCGATTTTTGAAATTTTTACTTGATTTTGAACTTAATTTGTGCAAAAACTATTACAAACTATTGTGTTAGAGACATACTTTCTTTTTTGGAGTATACCTCCAACCCTTCTCTACATCTCCAGCAAGTTTGGTGATGATACCATGTTCAGGGGCTTTGCAATTAACTCGAAATGGTCGAATTTTTGAAAAAAAATTTGACCATCTCTAATTGTGGGCAAAGGGAGAAGCCGATCCGGACACCCAGGAGGGGGCTGGACCGTCCCACACCAAGTGCCCACCCCAATGCGGATGGCCAAACTCCGAGGACGCGTCACACAGTTCTCCTGCACACCACTGGGGGGTATATTCTCACTGGAAATAAGGATTTGTGCTTGAGATCCCCTTGAACAATACAGGGCACTAAGATGCATAAACTGGTCTCATAATTGTGTTTCCATTTACCCACAATATGGATCCTGCTATTCCTTAAAATGAATTGTCTCCCACAGCCAAAATAATAAAAAAGAAATGACTACAAATAGAACATGTGTCTTGGAATGTATACATGGATATGTCAAGTGGAGATGAACCCTTGAGTCTCTTTTGTTCGATATTCATGAGAATTCCTGGAAGTGCATTAGCAACGGCAGCAATTCTTGTTGTAGATGGTAACCTTTATCTAGGCTCCTACTGTATTCTAATGATATCTTTCTGTAGTGGAAGAAAAATGTATATACTTTTTATGTTTAGCCAGCAATGGCATTGTATGTATTTCTGTGTGTATATGCCTTTAAATGTCTGTGTGAATTGTAGAAGCTGCTGGAAGGCTCTAGCACCTGCTGTAGAAGCTGCTGGAAGGCTCTAGCACCTGCTGTAGAAGCTGCTGGAAGGCTCTAGCACCTGCTGTAGAAGCTGCTGGAAGGCTCTAGCACCTGTTGCTTTGACTCTAGCTTCTACCCAGCAACTAGAGATTTCGACAATTTCAAGTTAATTTCAAGTTAAGTCTCTGAACATGGTATCATCACCAAACTTGCTGGAGATGTAGAGAAGGGTTGGGGGTATACTACAAAAAAGAGTATTGCTCTAACACAAATAGTTTTTGCATAAATTAAGTTAAAAGTCAAGTCCAAATTTTTTTGCAATCTCGACTTTGATTTTGAACTTAATTTACAGTTGGTGCAGCAGGCACCCAGCTATTGGAGTGAGGTAAAGCATGCCCCTGCAAGCAGAAATGCTCAGTGTCACCCTATGTCCAGTTCACATAAGATTATAGACACTTCCCAATATCAGTCTGATCAACGAAGATAAAAGTTGCAGGTTCTCTTTAAATTTCAATTTGTAAGCTCAAGCATCATTTCTGTAATCCGTCATTACTGCGAGAGGCTCTTTTGTATGCCACTCTGTGTCTCCAGAGCGAACACCTTGGGCTGATTGAGATCTTCAGTGAAGTATAGTGACTGCCCCCCGCAGATCCTGACTTTACCAAGAAATATGAGACGATCACTCCGCTGCATACAAACAAAGAATAATGGACGCCATTGTGAAGTAATAAACCAAATTAAAATAAAGAAAATGGCGAAATGGAAATCATGTGACGCGGTCATGTACACGGATATCCATCGTAAGAGAATAGTAGAATTCAGTCTGCAAAGCAAATATTCTGTAATGAGAAAAAAAAAACGGGAGAACATTTGAAAATGAAGGTGGTGTCATGTTTTGCCGGAGAATCCTATTTGCATAATGACTTTGTGTATTGTATTTACTCATCCAACATAACCGCCATGTCTTGAATCTGAAGCTTGCCTTGGACAAGATAAAAATCCACATCCTGAAATAATCAGAAATGAATGCTACTAGGCTGAGATAATGGCGTCATGTAAGAGGGGGCCGTGTGCACTGGCCAATCAGAAACAAGTATTCATTAAATTATGTACCGCTGTACATTATATAACGTTTACATTGTCTAGTACTATTATAGGCTGATTATATGTTCGGCCGTATTCAGCATTGATTAAAAGTTCTGTATACGTCCACATTAGTTTGTATTACCTGAGATCATCACATTCTACCACAATGGTTCCATATTGACATATCGAGTATTGTATATAGATTACAATTATTGTATAGACAGAATCAAACCGATACTCACAAGGAACATACTGACTCCACATTGTATACTGATTGCATCCTTCACAATGATTAGGAGCATTGTACCAACCCCACATCACTACGGCTAGGATGCAGAATATATTAGTCTAGGATTAAACTAAATAATTCTGCACACCCCTCATTGGCTGGAATGTCAAAATGTACAACACCGCCAATGAGATACAGGTTGGACGCATTGGTCTGTATACATACGTTATTATCCAACCTATATTGACCAGGACTGTTGTACTGTGTTTTACCATATACCACACATGACAAGGACTGTGGTTCTGTATACATATAACTTAACCCACATAGACTAGGGGTATTGTGCTGTATACATAAAATATACCCCATAGTGACTGGGGCATATAACTTAACCCACATAGACTAGGGGTATTGTACTGTATACATATAACATAACCCACATAGATTAGGGGTATTGTACTGTATATATAAAATTTACCCCATAGTGACTGGGGCATATTACATAACCCACATAGACTAGGGGTATTGTACTGTATACATATAACATAACCCACATAGACTAGGGGTATTGTACTGTATACATATAACTTAACCCACATAGACTAGGGGTATTGTGCTTTATATATAACATTTACCCCATAGTGACTGGGGCATATAACATAACCCACATAGACTAGGGGTATTGTGCTGTATACATAAAATATTCCCCATAGTCACTAGGGGTATTGTACTGTATACATATAACATAACCCACATAGACTAGGGGTATTGTACTGTATATATATAACATAACCCACATAGACTAGGGGTATTGTACTGTATACATATAACATAACCCACATAGACTAGGGGTATTGTACTGTATACATACAATTCACCCCATAGTCACCGGGGGGCATTGTACTGTGTACATAAAATGCATCAATTAGGGGCATTATAGTGTAAACATACAATTTTCCCGATAGTAAGGACATTGTACTGTATACATATAACATAACCAATATTGACTATGGGAATTGTACTGCATACCTAGAACAACCCCCATATTGATTAGGTGCAATGTACTCTAAACATATTATATTTCACACAATGGACATGGGAATTGTACTGTTTACATAAAATTTACCCCATAGTGACCGGGGGAGTTGTACTGTATATATAACATAACCCACATGAACTAGGGGTATTGTACTGTATACATAGAATTTACCCCATAGTGACGGGGGGCATTGACCTCACACTTCCCTTTCTTTTTCACCCCCAGTTGGCTGGTCAACATACTTATGTATCATTGTCAAACATCAACTGTATACTCCTGAAGAAGCGAAGGTTATTCGTGAAGCGTGTTGAGTTGGTTGAACTTTTGTTACTACACTGCATTATTTGCAATAAAGACTTCTTACGAACATAGTTGGGGCCGTGAAAAATCCCCTTTTGTGTTTGGGTGAAACCCTTTCTTTTTGGATATTCGTTGTTGGGATGTCGGCAATTCAACTTGGACTTTATTTACTCATGGCTTATTACTAAATTGATGCTTTCTGGCTCTCCTTATCCTATAATGCAGATCCACTTGGGGAATTTTACTGTATACATATAATTTACCCTATAGGGACCAGGGGCACGGTACTGCATACATAGAACAAAACCCATAGTGACTAGGTGCAATGTACTGTATACATATGGAGCATGGTGTATGATTAACCATCACTTCATCCTGTGTATCAGTATTATATATTGATTATGTCTCCCTTATTAGTATTGTGCTGACTCTTAGCATTATATAATGATTATATCCCCCATACTCGTTACATTTCCAGTTCTATATGGATTGTGAGGATTATATATTGTTTCAAGTCCTATACTGACATTATATAGTGATTACATCCCCCCAACCTAGTCCTTTATTGGCTGTGAACTTTATATTATGTATTACATCTGCCTTGTTAGACATTTATTGGCGGTGAGCATTGAGTAGTGAATATTTTACCCCACATTAGTGTACTGATTATGTTCCTAGCCTGGGTCCGTGTGTCCTGATCACACACATTAGCCCCCGCATTAGCAGCCATGTTGGCCTCCCTCTAAGCGCGGCCCCCGTACTGCAGGAGACATTTCCATAATGATGAAAATTGGTGTCTTTGACTCGATACATGAGATCACATTTCTCTGAAATGTTTCTCTATCCCATTAGCAACTAATAAATGATTGCCGAGTAGAAAGGGTCGCTTTTACAAGCGTGATAAAGAGGAACGAAGATAAGAAATTGCAGACTGACCTCTATTACAACATTTCAAACACGTTTTACATTTTGTGTCATTTTGAAACATTAAAGAACGTCGGCAATCACAGACCTGCGTTTTGGGGAAGGTAATGCTTCCTACTTTCTGAATATTAACTTACTGCGCAAAAAACTTGAGTGAATCAATGCAGAGGATTCAATCCGACTGGAATATTATCCAACATATAAAGGACAGAGCAACTAATGCATGCCATACACACACCGATTAGCGGCCGATTTTGCCACTGACCGACGGGCGTGCACGCTTGCACCATCGGTTGGCGGCAAAATCGTCCGCCAATCGGTGTGTTCCCACATGGGGTGACAGATCCCTGTCGCCCCACAGCTTGGCCGGCCAGAGAATGGACATGTCTGATGTTCTCTGGCTGATGCCATTAACTTCAATAAAGACCGGCGTCTTCATTGAAGGTAATGGCCGGCACACAAAGGGTGCCCACCGATAAAGTCAGCTCGTGAATGCAGCGTGATGACGTCATCACGCTGCATTCCAGAGCTCATCGGCACTAGTCTGTCGGCACCCAGTGGGAGGGTGTATGGCAACCTTAAGTTCCAAATAGATTAGACAATAAAACATGGAACAATAATACTTGTGATACTAATAATACTTCTACTATCATCTTTAAAAACGTATTACATTTTTTCCCCTATGATAAGCCATCCCTATCAAATAAGCCACCCCCCAATTTTTGGCCAGAACGTTAAAATAAGCCCCCCCCTGCAAATAAGACACCCACCAATACCTGCCCCTGCCCAAATCTCCCATTCGGGTGGTACAATGGATAACTTTGTGCCCCTGTGCGACACCGTCAGGGCTGGCTGCAGTGCAGGAAGGACAAGCAAGCTGCTGATCTCTGATCAGAAGGTGACAATAAATGGCACAGAGTGATCAGAGGGGGACAATGAATGGCACAGAGTGATCAAAGGGGACAATGATTGGCACAGAGTGATCAAAATAAGACATCCCCCTGAAAAAAAGACCTTTGGCATATTTTGATGTTTCAAAAAATATAACACAGTGCCTTATCATCAGGTAAACACGGTACCATCCTCACTTCCCAGAGGTAGCATCTTAAGCACTGGCGAACCGAAGCCACTTCCGCCCATTTGGTTTGCCAGTACTAGAGCCCCCCTCACCACCCAGCAGGGGTGGTGACCGCATATGCCACCCCAAAGAGAGCATCAGGTCAAACACACATCCACCACAAGCCAACCGCTCCCCCCTATCAGCAGCTCCTCTCACTGCAACTACAACAAATCCCTGTGAGTTGGGCGAGGGGGGATTTTTAGTGGTCACAGTGAGAGAGGTGAGAGGAGCTGCTGAAAGTCCAGCAGCTGTGGCACTGACATCACAATCCCACGGGACTGGGCAGGTGCAATGTCAGACAGCCCCAGGAGCACTTGGGACAGATGTCCCTCATCCCTCGGCTCTGCATTGTTGCCTGCTGATTTCGCCTGATCCTCTGGTGCCCCTGGATCAGCTGCCTCATCATGGCAAAATTGGAGACAATAGGAAAATACCACAGTAGTAGTAAATGTATGCTTGTTGAGTTTGTTTATTGGTGGTGAGTACCTTGCAAGTTGGCAGTCAGTGTCTGGAAATCCTACGATCTGCCCTCAGTGGATGCATGGTTGACTGAACTAAACCAATTCATCCGCATTGAGTAACTGATCAATGGACATTTTTGGTTGAATGGATGATAATGGGTTGAGTTGTCCATTGTGACCTACCTTCGAGTGACCCAATGTCTCCTATACAAGGCCAAACAATGAGTTGCAGTCTTCTCTTTTCTCCAAGATAAAGAAAAACTGTGCGTACCCTTCATCTGCCTTATTGGTAAAAGTTAGGGTTACAGCAGACACTTGTGTTCCATCATTGATGGGCAGATGACCAGTGGTCCTTCACATGGAGACATTGGTCTGAGCTGGGACTGGCAGTGTGGAGAAATTGGCATCTTCCAGAAGGGAGTTTGTGTACCAGAACAATCATGCTTTAGTACCAGCTCTTTAGACACTCGGACATTCTGCTCACACAATACACAATTCTTTTGACTGTTCCATGGCACTGCATCATCATTTTTCATCACGGAAATATTTAAGTTCTCTTCCAACCGTAAGCTTTATATGCCCGGGCTGTATTTTAGTACTGCTTATTATCAGCCTAAATATGACCATGGACACAAGACGTTGATGACATAATTTGGTGGTGTAGGCTTCCATTATGAAACTTTCCTGGATATATTAAGACATAGACACACTATGGCCAACTGATCTTGTAACAAGAACCTATTATTGGATTTTTCTATCGTTGATCTCATGTTAGGTCAGTGCCAGGAGTGTCTGCACAATGCATGAAAGCTTTCACAAAAATTCTCTTTACACGTTCCTAGATCCAGCACATGTCTGCATTAGCTGACAATGATTCCTCCACTAAATTCAAAGTTCAAATGAAGATGTTTAAGATGTGCATGTAGCATATGTGACATCCAGGGGGAATTGATCCTCAGCATTGATGGGGTGGCAGCGGCAAGCTGTAATTATACACACACCATCAAATGTTATTGGTCCCAGAAATAGGGTAAAGACTTTTCAAACTCTTTAATCCCAGTCCTGAGAGGTGTCCTTAAATTCCAAGTGGCAAGAGTCGGTTTCCCAGGGCACTATGCGACTAGAGGGGGACCATCCGGAAACTACCCTAAGCCCTTTAGGGAAGACAGTCAACTCATATGGTGCTGGTGGAAGATCCTGAAAACCCAAACCCTGTGCCTGAAAACCCAAAACCATGTGCCATGGCAGGATCCTGGAAGACACCACTGCAGATACAGGCAGGATGGTTCTCCTCCAGGGCAAGACTACTTAGCCTCTCCTATATTTCGGATTATATCTTTAATGGAGCAAGACATCTCCCAAAGAATGGGCTGACGCATTTACTGTCCAAGCAAACAGACCATAAAATGGCAATCCGATTACACAACAATGTTAGGTTTAAATATTCCCCATCACACACAAACATTGTTGGTCAGTTTTAGTTTTAATAATAACAAGCCCCCCCCCTAGAATTGTTGAACTGGGTCAGGCTTCAGTTATAACCACCCCTTTCCACACCCCTGCACTGATCATCATTGTCAGGCTGTATTTCAAATAACCCCCCTTTGGAAGTAATGTTGAGTAGATCACCATACTTGCCTGACAACACGCTTCCATACTACTCCCTCTCCGCTCTCCCACTCAGCTGGAGGAACATACTCCCCCTGAAGTTCTGGTTCATTCTGTTTCAGATGCTGGAAGAACTTTCCGGGGCTTAAAATTCTACTTCCTAGTGACTGTACTAGACATCCTCTGAGTTAATGGGGGATACAAAGTACACCCCCGAAAATGTCTTCTGTAAAGATTGACACTGTCAAAGGTGGGCATACACGGGTCGATGTTCTTCAATTGATGAACCCTCAAGTACGGCATGATGACATCACC